>JAXIVJ010001553.1:12500-15000 GCA_036785665.1 Chirona hameri
CACAGACACACACAGACACACAGAGACACACACAGACACACAGAGACACACAGAGACACACACAGACACACAGAGACACACACAGACACACAGAGACACACACACAGACACACACACAGACACACCCACAGACACACACACAGACACACACACAGACACACACACAGACACAGACACAGACACAGACACAGACACAGACACAGACACAGACACACACACAGACACACACACACCCACACACCCACACAGACACACACACATACACACACACAGACACACACACAGACACACACACAGACACACACACAGACACACACACACACAGACACACACAGACACACACAGACACACACAGACACACACAGACACACACAGACACACACACACACACACAGACACACACAGACACACACAGACACACACAGACACACACAGACACACACAGACACACACAGACACACACAGACACATACAGACACACACAGACACACACAGACACACACACACAGACACACACACAGACACACACACAGACACACACACACAGACACACACACAGAAACACACACAGACACATACAAAGACACACACACACATACACACACAGACACACACAGACACACACAGACACACACAGACACACACAGACACACACAGACACACACAGACACACATACACATACACACACAGACACACACAGACACACAGACACACACAGACACACACAGACACACACAGACACACACAGACACACACAGACACACACAGACACACACAGACACACACAGACACACACAGACACACACAGACACACACAGACACACACAGACACACACAGATACACAGAGACACACACAGACACACAGAGACACACACAGACACACAGAGACACACACAGACACACAGAGACACACACAGACACACACAGACACACAGATACACACACAGACACACAGATACACACACAGACACACACAGACACACAGAGACACACACAGACACACAGAGACACACACAGACACACACAGACACACAGAGACACACACAGACACACAGAGACACACACAGACACACAGAGACACACACAGACACACAGAGACACACAGACACACACAGACACACACAGACACACAGACACACACACAGACACACACAGACACACACAGACACACACAGACACACACAGACACACACAGACACACACAGCCACACACAGACACACACACACAGATACACACACAGACACACACACACACACACACACACACACACACACACACACAGACACACACACAGACACACACACATACACACACACAGACACACACACAGACACACACACAGACACACACACAGACACACACACAGACACACACACAGACACACACACAGACACACACACAGACACACACAGACACACACAGACACACACAGACACACACAGACACACACATACACACACAGACACACACAGACACACACATACACACACAGACACACACAGACACACACAGACACACACATACACACACAGACACACACAGACACACACAGACACACACATACACACACAGACACACACAGACACACACAGACACACACAGACACACACAGACACACACAGACACACACAGACACACACAGACACACACAGACACACACATACACACAGACACACACAGACACACACAGACACACACAGACACACACAGACACACACAGACACACAGAGACACACAGAGACACACACAGACACACACAGACACACACAGACACACACAGACACACAGAGACACACACAGACACACAGAGACACACACAGACACACACAGACACACAGAGACACACACAGACACACAGAGACACACACAGACACACACAGACACACAGAGACACACACAGACACACAGAGACACACACAGACACACAGAGACACACACAGACACACACAGACACACAGAGACAAACACAGACACACACAGACACACTCAGACACACACAGACACACATAGACACACACAGACACACACATACACACACAGACACACACATACACACACAGACACACACATACACACACAGACACACACAGACACACACACACACACACACAGACACACACAGACACACACACAGACACACACACACAGGCACACACACAGACACACACACATACACGCACACAGACACACACACAGACACACACACAGACACACACACACACACACACACACACACACACACACACACACACACACACACACACACACACACAGACACAGACACAGACACAGACACAGACACACAGACACAGACACAGACACACACACACAGACACACACACAGAAACACACGCAGACACACACACAGACACACACACACAGACACACACACAGACACACACACAGACACACACACACAGACACACACACAGACACACACACAGACACACACACACAGACACACACACAGACACACACACATACACACACACACACA
>JAXIVJ010001553.1:25000-27500 GCA_036785665.1 Chirona hameri
CACACAGACACACACACACAGACACACACACAGAAACACACACAGACACATACAAAGACACACACACACATACACACACAGACACACACAGACACACACAGACACACACAGACACACACAGACACACACAGACACACACAGACACACATACACATACACACACAGACACACACAGACACACAGACACACACAGACACACACAGACACACACAGACACACACAGACACACACAGACACACACAGACACACACAGACACACACAGACACACACAGACACACACAGACACACACAGACACACACAGACACACACAGATACACAGAGACACACACAGACACACAGAGACACACACAGACACACAGAGACACACACAGACACACAGAGACACACACAGACACACACAGACACACAGATACACACACAGACACACAGATACACACACAGACACACACAGACACACAGAGACACACACAGACACACAGAGACACACACAGACACACACAGACACACAGAGACACACACAGACACACAGAGACACACACAGACACACAGAGACACACACAGACACACAGAGACACACAGACACACACAGACACACACAGACACACAGACACACACACAGACACACACAGACACACACAGACACACACAGACACACACAGACACACACAGACACACACAGCCACACACAGACACACACACACAGATACACACACAGACACACACACACACACACACACACACACACACACACACACACAGACACACACACAGACACACACACATACACACACACAGACACACACACAGACACACACACAGACACACACACAGACACACACACAGACACACACACAGACACACACACAGACACACACACAGACACACACAGACACACACAGACACACACAGACACACACAGACACACACATACACACACAGACACACACAGACACACACATACACACACAGACACACACAGACACACACAGACACACACATACACACACAGACACACACAGACACACACAGACACACACATACACACACAGACACACACAGACACACACAGACACACACAGACACACACAGACACACACAGACACACACAGACACACACAGACACACACAGACACACACATACACACAGACACACACAGACACACACAGACACACACAGACACACACAGACACACACAGACACACAGAGACACACAGAGACACACACAGACACACACAGACACACACAGACACACAGAGACACACACAGACACACAGAGACACACACAGACACACACAGACACACAGAGACACACACAGACACACAGAGACACACACAGACACACACAGACACACAGAGACACACACAGACACACAGAGACACACACAGACACACAGAGACACACACAGACACACACAGACACACAGAGACAAACACAGACACACACAGACACACTCAGACACACACAGACACACATAGACACACACAGACACACACATACACACACAGACACACACATACACACACAGACACACACATACACACACAGACACACACAGACACACACACACACACACACAGACACACACAGACACACACACAGACACACACACACAGGCACACACACAGACACACACACATACACGCACACAGACACACACACAGACACACACACAGACACACACACACACACACACACACACACACACACACACACACACACACACACACACACACACACACAGACACAGACACAGACACAGACACAGACACACAGACACAGACACAGACACACACACACAGACACACACACAGAAACACACGCAGACACACACACAGACACACACACACAGACACACACACAGACACACACACAGACACACACACACAGACACACACACAGACACACACAGACACACACACACAGACACACACACAGACACACACACATACACACACACACACAGACACACACACAGACACACACACAGACACACACACACACACACACACACACACACACACACACACACACACACACACACACACACACACACACACACACACACACACACACACACACACAGAGACACAGACACAGACACAGACACAGACACAGACACACAGACACAGACACAGACACACACACAGACACACACACAGATACACACACAGACACACACACAGACACACACACAGACACACACAGACACACACACAGACACACACAGACACACACAGACACACACAGACACACACAGACACACACATACACACACAGACACACAGAGACACACACAGACACACAGAGACACACACAGACACACAGAGACACACAGAGACACACAGAGACACACACAGACACACAGAGACACACACAGACACACAGAGACACACACAGACACACACAGACACACACAGGCACACACAGACACACACAGACAAACACAGACACACACAGACACACACAGACACACACAGACACACACAGACACACACA
>JAXIVJ010001554.1:0-110000 GCA_036785665.1 Chirona hameri
TGGCCGCAAAAGTTACATATTTGATCAATTCAAATTTGATCAATTTTCTCCGTTTGTCTTTATTCTTAACAGTATGGAGAACAATGCTAAGCCGCTTGAGCACGGGCGCGGCGTGCCGGCCGCTCGTCCAGCCCAGTCGCGCCCGCCTGCAGGCAGCGGAACCCGGTGAGGACGGCGTCTGACTGACGCCGGTGAGGACGGCGTCAGTATCCTCTTGGTCCGCCTCTCGTTTGAGGCGATCGGCACCGTGCTCCTGCATTTGGTCAACTCCAGCATCTCTCTCTCCGATGTCCCTGATTCCTGGAAACATTCCCTCGTCTCTCCCATCTACTAGTCCGGCGACCCATCCAATCCATCCAACTTCCGGCCAATATCCATAGTTCCTGTGATTGCCAAAATTGTAGAGCGGGCCGTTTACCAACAGCTCTACAGTTACCTTTCCATGAATCATCTCCTCGCACCCACTCAGCACGGTTTTCGTCCTCGCCACTCGACGGGAACCACACTGATAACCATTTCTGACCACATCCTTTCCGCTAACGACCGGGGAGAGATTTCCCTCCTTTGCTTGCTGGACTTGACCAAGTGCTTCGATGTGATAGACCATTCCAAACTTCTGACGAAATTACAGCTCTACGGAATTGACATCTCCTGGTTTTCGGCTTACCTTCGGGACCACACCCAGTGTCAGCTTCACTGACAACCTGGGAATTACCAAAAAGTCGGCTCCACTTCCCAATGGCATCGGGGTTTTTGCAAGGCTCTGCTCTCGGTCCGCTGCTCTATTGCATATTTGCCAACGACCTGAGTCTGTATGCCGAAGGCTCAGTGATCGTTCAGTACGCCGACGACACTCAAATTTTGATTAGCGGCAAAAAATCTGAATTCAAAAACGTTGTCGCTCAAATGGAGCGTACCTTGGCCTCTCTTGATTTGGTTCCGAGCCAGTGGACTGAAAGTAAACGCCGGAAAGACTCAGCTGATGCTTTTGGGAAGTGCTCAAAATTTACGACAAGTCCCCAGCTTCACGGTGAAATTTCGCGACCATGATCTCATCCCCGTTTCGGAAGCAAAAAATATTGGTTTACTCTTTGATCGCACTCTCAGCTGGGACAGCCACGTATCTGCAGTCACTAGGCACTGCGTTGGCACTCTCATCGGTCTATCACATCTTAGGAGCTACCTGCCACTCTGTTGTCTCCGTCCTGGTCAGCGCCTTGGTTCTCTCACAGATCCATTACTGTATATCAGTGTACGGCAATGGTACACAGAAAAACTTATCCCGGATCCAACAATTATTAACTATGCAGCAAAAGTTATTTTCGGCCGCACAAAAATGATCATGTATCGGATCTGTTAGAGAAACTCGGTTGGCTCAGTGCTGGCGACCTGGTGCAGTACCACACACAGTGCCTGGTACATAAGGCACACCGCCTGGGCGAGCCGGAGGCGCTGGCCAGCGGCCTCGTCCGCGTGTCGGACACCCGTGACCGTCACACCAGGCAGGACGGTAGTCTATATGTGCCCAGGTCCCGAACGGAGATGGGCCGCCGGCGCTTCCTTAGCCGTGCTCCGCAGCAGTACAACCAGCTACCACCGGACCTGACACGGCTCCCGGTACCCGTGTTCAGCAGACACCTCAGGCGCCACCTGTGCCCGGACGTCTCTTCTTATATCTTATATGACAGGCATGTATGGAATGTGTGCGTGTGTGTCTGTTTGTGAGCATGTTTTGGCCCACCCTCCTCGTATGTTTTATCTTTTTGACGAGAGGCCGTAAGAGCCCCAAGTTTATTGTGGATGGTTTCAATATACGTCTATGTCTATGTCCAACGAACCGCGACCACAGCGGCCAGGGCAGTACGCCTAATCTCACCTGGACCGCCTCATCTGTGCTGAGGTTGCACATGGAGTCCTTAAGGTGCTCCTGGATCCAGAGAGGAAGCTTGGTCCGCTTGTCCGATCGCTGGAACCGCTAAGAAACAGGGAATCAAGCCTCATCAAATGGAATGGACCAGCAAGTCAAAACTACAGAGGCGATGCCTATCTGAAAAATAATGATTAAACACCGATAGATGAACAGAATATTACAAATAAGGCCACTGTGTAAGGCAAAAACCAAATCAAATATCAGCTAGGTAAGGTGATCTTCGCTCAAGGCTTCACCAATATGTACATATTCCTGGTTGTCCTTCCATATCACAAACGTGCGCAAAGCCAGCCGGTCCGGCAGCCGGTCCGGTTTGGCTGCACCGTCTTACCTTGTCGGCGAACACCATGATGCCGTAGTCTGTCTTGCCTCGCATCGCGCGTCCGATACACTGGGAGGCGTGCCGCACGGCGTCGAACGTCAGGAAGTCGTTCTCGCGGATCTGCCGGACACCAACAGACGCACATTGTCAGCCGGTCAGAACCGCGCGCGGGGGGCACCTGCCGCTGAACGGGTACACTCAGCTGATAAAGCCGGTGACAAGCCTCTCGTCATAGTTTACATCACCACATCCGTTAAACCGGCGCCGTGCCGCGACGGCCACAACTGCGCACAAAACGGCGGATTACTGCTGCCACATACTAATCAGCAACCAGGGCCAACCAAGAGGAAACACGCCCGCGCCTTCAAAGGCTGAGGGTAACCTAAGACTGAGTACACCACTGAGCCACTCTGCTGCAGCGCACCATCAAACCACAACATACGGCAATCCCTCCACTAAACAATCCCCCCACTATAATGACGCCGCCTTCTCAGCCTGTACACTGGAGCAGTCGGCGCCCTCACCTGAAATGTGTCGCCCCTCCACTATAATGACGCCGCCTTCTCAGCCTGTACACTGGAGCAGTCGGCGCCCTCACCTGAAATGTGTCGCCCCTCCACTATAATGACGCCGCCTTCTCAGCCTGTACACTGGAGCAGTCGGCACCCTCAGCCTGTACACTGGAGCAGTCGGCCCCCTCAGCCTGTACACTGGAGCAGTCGGCACCCTCAGCCTGTACACTGGAGCAGTCGGCACCCTCAGTCTGTACACTGGAGCAGTCGGCACCCTCAGCCTGTACACTGGAGCAGTCGGCCCCCTCAGCCTGTACACTGGAGCAGTCGGAACCCTCAGCCTGTACACTGGAGCAGTCGGCACCCTCAGCCTGTACACTGGAGCAGTCGGCACCCTCAGTCTGTACACTGGAGCAGTCGGCACCCTCAGCCTGTACACTGGAGCAGTCGGCCCCCTCAGCCTGTACACTGGAGCAGTCGGAACCCTCAGCCTGTACACTGGAGCAGTCGGCACCCTCAGCCTGTACACTGGAGCAGTCGGCACCCTCAGCCTGTACACTGGAGCAGTCGGCACCCTCAGCCTGTACACTGGAGCAGTCGGCACCCTCAGCCTGTACACTGGAGCAGTCGGCGCCCTCACCTGAAATGTGTCGCGCAGGTACTCGAGCCGCGCCTTGAGGATCCGAGACTGGGTGTACATGTACGGTATGCCGAACATGAGCACACAGCGGCCCAGGTGGTGGTCAAAGTCGACTCCCTCGCTGACCTTGCCCCGGGCCACGGACAGCAGCACGGCGCCGCGGCCGTTCTCACACGCCTGGCGACACGAGCAGACACACACCCGGTCACGAGCAGGTCCACCCTCCACCCCCCCCCCCCCCCCCCCCCCCGGCCACGGACAGCAACACGGCGCCGCGGCCGTTCTCACACGCCTGGCGACACGAGCAGACACACACACGGTCACGAGCAGGTCCACCCCCCCCCCCCCTCCCCCCCCCGGTCACGGACAGCAGCACGGCGCCGCGGCCGTTCTCACACGCCTGGCGACACGAGCAGACACATACCCGGTCACGAGCAGGTCCACCCCCCCCCCCCCCCGGCCACGGACAGCAGCACGGCGCCGCGGCCGTTCTCACACGCCTGGCGACACGAGCAGACACACACACGGTCACGAGCAGGTCCACCCACCCCCCCCCCCCCCCCCGGTCACGGACAGCAGCACGGCGCCGCGGCCGTTCTCACACGCCTGGCGACACGAGCAGACACACACCCGGTCACGAGCAGGTCCACCCCCCCCCCCCCCCTCCCACCCACCCACCCACCCACCCACCCACCCACCCACCCACCCACCCACCCACCCACCCACCCACCCACCCCCCACCCCCCCCCCCCCGGCCACGGACAGCAGCACGGCGCCGCGGCCGTTCTCACACGCCTGACGACACGAGCAGACACACACACGGTCACGAGCAGGTCCCCCCCCCCCGGTCACGGACAGCAGCACGGCGCCGCGGCCGTTCTCACACGCCTGACGACACGAGCAGACACACACCCGGTCACGAGCAGGTCCACCCCCCCCCCCCCCCCGGTCACGGACAGCAGCACGGCGCCGCGGCCGTTCTCACACGCCTGACGACACGAGCAGACACACACACGGTCACGAGCAGGTCCACCCCCCCCCCCCCCCCCCGGCCACGGACAGCAACACGGCGCCGCGGCCATTCTCACACGCCTGGCGACACGAGCAGACACACACACGGTCACGAGCAGGTCCACCCCCCCCCCCCTCCCCCCCCCCCCCCCCCCCGGTCACGGACAGCAGCACGGCGCCGCGGCCGTTCTCACACGCCTGGCGACACGAGCAGACACACACCCGGTCACGAGCAGGTCCACCCCCCCCCCCCCCCCCCCGGCCACGGACAGCAGCACGGCGCCGCGGCCGTTCTCACACGCCTGGCGACACGAGCAGACACACACACGGTCACGAGCAGGTCCACCCACCCACCCCCCCCCCCCCCCCCCGGTCACGGACAGCAGCACGGCGCCGCGGCCGTTCTCACACGCCTGGCGACACGAGCAGACACACACCCGGTCACGAGCAGGTCCACCCCCCCCCCCCCCCTCCCACCCACCCACCCACCCACCCACCCACCCACCCACCCACCCACCCACCCACCCACCCACCCACCCACCCACCCACCCACCCACCCCCCCCCCCGGCCACGGACAGCAGCACGGCGCCGCGGCCGTTCTCACACGCCTGACGACACGAGCAGACACACACACGGTCACGAGCAGGTCCCCCCCCCCCCCCCCCCCCGGTCACGGACAGCAACACGGCGCCGCGGCCGTTCTCACACGCCTGACGACACGAGCAGACACACACCCGGTCACGAGCAGGTCCACCCCCCCCCCCCCCCCCCCGGTCACGGACAGCAGCACGGCGCCGCGGCCGTTCTCACACGCCTGACGACACGAGCAGACACACACACGGTCACGAGCAGGTCCACCCCCCCCCCCCCCCCCCCGGTCACGGACAGCAGCACGGCGCCGCGGCCGTTCTCACACGCCTGGCGACACGAGCAGACACCCGACGCACAGTCAGTCACATGGCCGTCCACAAGTTGTAGTCTCTGTAGTCTACAAGGGAGCGGTTCCCGCCTGCCGGTCAACTGGTCTGAATCGCACCCGCTTATCCCAGTTTGGTATGCAAGATCTTTTGCATGCATTCGGCAGTATGTAGTATGTACTCGATGGGGAGATTCTGTTGCGTGTGTGGCGACTACCTTGATAAAGTTGAGCAGCGCCAGGCTGGTCTCGGCCGCGTCCTGTGTCTCGATGAAGAGCAGCTTGTCTGTGTGTGCATTCGGCAGTATGTAGTATGTACTCGATGGGGAGATTCTGTTGCGTGTGTGGCGACTACCTTGATAAAGTTGAGCAGCGCCAGGCTGGTCTCGGCCGCGTCCTGTGTCTCGATGAAGAGCAGCTTGTCTGTGTGTGCATTCGGCAGTATGTAGTATGTACTCGATGGGGAGATTCTGTTGCGTGTGTGGCGACTACCTTGATAAAGTTGAGCAGCGCCAGGCTGGTCTCGGCCGCGTCCTGTGTCTCGATGAAGAGCAGCTTGTCTGTGTGTGCATTCGGCAGTATGTAGTATGTACTCGATGGGGAGATTCTGTTGCGTGTGTGGCGACTACCTTGATAAAGTTGAGCAGCGCCAGGCTGGTCTCGGCCGCGTCCTGTGTCTCGATGAAGAGCAGCTTGTGCTTCTGCAGCTGTGTGATGATGCCCTGGTCGTACCAGCTGGAGACCACGTTCTCCATGTACATGTAGGAGGTGAAGAAGCAGACGACGCCGTCCGGCACCACCGCCACCATGTCCACCAGCAGGTTGCCGTAGTTGCGGATCACGGCCGGGTCCTCGCGCGACTCGAACTTGGACGAGATGGCCACCTGGTCGTTGCCTTTGGTGACGATCTGGAGGAGCGCCGGACGGGCACGGGGGGCGTCAGGTGGCGAAAAGAGAAGACGGCTGACGAACTCCGGCCCGAGACGGGATACATAATATAGTGCAACCGATACATAATGTTCACACTCGAAGCAGGGCCACGTGAGCTAGGAGAGGTAAAACTATAATCCAAGTGGCTCTATTCTCCCTAGCATCACCTTTATCACAGCAGGGTGAAGCTTTACTGTGGCGCCCTCTGCACTAATAAGTAACCAGTTTATCGAAGCCAACAGCCGCTCAGACTGTCTCTCACCATGGGCAGGATGCAGGGCCGCGCCAGCGTCATGGTGAAGCTGGTGATGATGACCGGGTGGAAGTCGAGGATCTTTGGGTACATGTCCAGCGGCGACAGCGTGCCGGACGTGATCACCACCGACTGGTACCGGTCAAACACCGGCTTGATGGCCAGCGACGAGTCCAGACACCTGACGACGGGCGGGGAGACCACCGGGGACCGCAGGTGGGGCAGAGTTACACGGTGTGACCGGTGGCAATGAGCGGGAAGACCACCGGGGACCGCAGGTGGGGCAGAGTTACACGGTGTGACCGATGGCGATGGGCGGGAAGACCACCGGGGACCGCAGGTGGGGCAGAGTTACACGGTGTGACCGGTGGCAATGAGCGGGAAGACCACCGGGGATCGCAGGTGGGGCAGAGTTACACGGTGTGACCGGAAGCGATGGGCGGGAAGACCACCGGGGACCGCAGGTGGGGCAGAGTTACACGGTGTGACCGGTGGCAATGAGCGGGAAGACCACCGGGGACCGCAGGTGGGGCAGAGTTACACGGTGTGACCGGTGGCAATGAGCGGGGAGACCACTGGGGACCGCAGGTGGGGCAGAGTTACACGGTGTGACCGGTGGCAATGAGCGGGAAGACCACCGGGGACCGCAGGTGGGGCAGAGTTACACGGTGTGACCGGTGGCAATGAGCGGGAAGACCACCGGGGACCGCAGGTGGGGCAGAGTTACACGGTGTGAGCGGGGAGACCACCGGGGACCGCAGGTGGGGCAGAGTTACACGGTGTGACCGGTGGCAATGAGCGGGAAGACCACCGGGGACCGCAGGTGGGGCAGAGTTACACGGTGTGAGCGGGGAGACTACAGGGGACCGCAGGTGGGGCAGAGTTACACGGTGTGAGCGGGGAGACCACCGGGGACCGCAGGTGGGGCAGAGTTACACGGTGTGAGCGGTGGCAATGAGCGGGGAGACCACCGGGGACCGCAGGTGGGGCAGAGTTACACGGTGTGACCGGTGGCAATGAGCGGGAAGACCACCGGGGACCGCAGGTGGGGCAGAGTTACACGGTGTGAGCGGGGAGACTACAGGGGACCGCAGGTGGGGCAGAGTTACACGGTGTGAGCGGGGAGACCACCGGGGACCGCAGGTGGGGCAGAGTTACACGGTGTGAGCGGTGAGACCACCGGGGACCGCAGGTGGGGCAGAGTTACACGGTGTGACCGGTGGCAATGAGCGGGAAGACCACCGGGGACCGCAGGTGGGGCAGAGTTACACGGTGTGAGCGGGGAGACTACAGGGGACCGCAGGTGGGGCAGAGTTACACGGTGTGAGCGGGGAGACCACCGGGGACCGCAGGTGGGGCAGAGTTACACGGTGTGAGCGGTGGCAATGAGCGGGGAGACCACCGGGGACCGCAGGTGGGGCAGAGTTACACGGTGTGACCGGTGGCGATGGGCGGGAAGACCACCGGGGACCGCAGGTGGGGCAGAGTTACACGGTGTGACCGGTGGCAATGAGCGGGGAGACCACTGGGGACCGCAGGTGGGGCAGAGTTACACGGTGTGACCGGTGGCGATCGGACGGGTGGGGAGAGAAACATGAACGTAACACAACACCCGAAGGA
The DNA here is from genome assembly GCA_036785665.1 of Chirona hameri. Taxonomy (NCBI): domain Eukaryota; kingdom Metazoa; phylum Arthropoda; class Thecostraca; order Balanomorpha; family Balanidae; genus Chirona; species Chirona hameri. The sequence goes on from JAXIVJ010001554.1 coordinate 8,136, forward strand.
ACGAATGTCTCAACGCACGCTTCCCAAGTTCATATAGTGATATCGTTTAATCTCACCCTGCTAGCATCCCATTTCGTGACACTTACCAGTACTACTGCCCGACACTTTACATCTGTAATACCAGGAAACACCGCACCAAAGACCGCCATGATCCCAGCTGATCAGAGCCTGATCAGTTGTTCGTGTCAAACGGCACAGTATCCCGCGATCCGACGCAGGAACAGCGCCTATGTGGACGCTACACACCTGAAGTAGAGTATTGGGTTGTAGACGTTGGGCGTCTTGTCGTCGGACGGCTCGACGATGATGGTGAAGCCCTTGGTGTACGTGCTGACCAGGGTGGCGAAGTGGGAGACGAGCACGAGCGGTGAGAGGTCGGCCATGTCAGTCAGCTCCAGCGTGCGGATCATCGAGGTCAGACGCTCCGCACAGAATCTGACAGGGCGGACAATATAGGTCAGACGCTCCGCACAGAACCTGACAGGGCGGACAATACAGGTCAGACGCTCCGCACAGAACCTGACAGGGCGGACAATACAGGTCAGACGCTCCGCACAGAACCTGACAGGGCGGACAATATAGGTCAGACACTCCGCACAGAACCTGACAGGGCGGACAATATAGGTCAGACGCTCCGCACAGAACCTGACAGGGCGGACAATATAGGTCAGACGCTCCTTACAGAACCGGACAGGGCGGATCATCGAGTTCAGACGCTCCGCACAAAACCTGACAGGGCGGACAATACAGGTCAGACGCTCCGCACAGAACCTGACAGGGCAGACAATACAGGTCAGACGCTCCGCACAGAACCTGACAGGGCGGACAATATAGGTCAGACACCCAGCACAGAACCTGACAGGGAGGACAATATAGGTCAGACACCCAGCACAGAACCTGACAGGGCGGACAATATAGGTCAGACGCTCCACACAGAACCTGACAGGGCGGACAATACAGGTCAGACGCTCCGCACAGAACCTGACAGGGCGGACAATATAGGTCAGACGCTCCGCACAGAACCTGGCAGGGCGGACAATATAGGTCAGACGCCCAGCACAGAACCTGACAGGGCGGACAATATAGGTCAGACGCTCCGCACAGAACCTGACAGGGCGGACAATATAGGTCAGACGCTCCGCACAGAACCTGACAGGGCGGGCAATACAGGTCAGACGCTCCGCACAGAACCTGACAGGGCGGACAATACAGGTCAGACGCTCCGCACAGAACCTGACAGGGCGGACAATATAGGTCAGACGCTCCGCACAGAACCTGACAGGGCGGACAATATAGGTCAGACGCTCCGCACAAAACCTGACAGGGCGGATCATCGAGTTCAGACGCTCCGCACAAAACCTGACAGGGCGGACAACATAGGTCAGACGCTCCGCACAGAACCGGACAGGGCGGACAATATAGGTCAGACGCTCCGCACAGAACCTGACAGGGCGGACAATATAGGTCAGACGCTCCGCACAGAACCTGACAGGGCGGATCATCGAGGTCAGACGCTCCGCACAAAACCTGACAGGGCGGATCATCGAGGTCAGTTGCTCCGCACAAAACCTGACAGGGCGGACAATACAGGACAAAGACGCTCCGCACAGAACCTGACAGGGCGGATCATCGAGGTCAGACGCTCCGCACAAAACCTGACAGGGCGGACAATACAGGTCAGACACTCCGCACAGAACCTGACAGGGCGGACAATATAGGTCAGACGCTCCGCACAAAACCTGACAGGGCGGACAATATAGGTCAGACGCTCCGCACAGAACCTGACAGGGCGGATCATCGAGGTCAGACGCTCCGCACAGAACCTGACAGGGCGGACAATATAGGTCAGACGCTCCGCACAGAACCTGACAGGGCGGATCATCGAAGTCAGACGCTCCGCACAGAACCTGACAGGGCGGATCATCGAGGTCAGACGCTCCGCACAAAACCTGACAGGGCGGACAATACAGGTCAGACGCTCCGCACAGAACCTGACAGGGCGGACAATATAGGTCAGACGCTCCGCACAGAACCTGACAGGGCGGACAATATAGGTCAGACGCTCCGCACAAAACCTGACAGGGCGGACAATACAGGTCAGACGCTCCGCACAGAACCTGACAGGGCGGACAATATAGGTCAGACGCTCCGCACAGAACCTGACAGGGCGGACAATACAGGTCAGACGCTCCGCACAGAACCTGACAGGGCGGACAATATAGGTCAGACGCTCCGCACATAACCTGACAGGGCGGACAATATAGGTCAGACGCTCCGCACAGAACCTGACAGGGCGGACAATATAGGTCAGACGCTCCGCACAAAACCTGACAGGGCGGACAATACAGGTCAGACCTGACAGGGCGGACAGGACAATACAGGTCAGACGCTCCGCACAGAACCTGACAGGGCGGACAATATAGGTCAGACGCTCCGCACAGAACCTGACAGGGCGGACAATATAGGTCAGACGCTCCGCACAGAACCTGACAGGGCGGATCATCGAGTTCAGACGCTCCGCACAAAACCTGACAGGGCGGACAACATAGGTCAGACGCTCCGCACAGAACCGGACAGGGCGGACAATATAGGTCAGACGCTCCGCACAGAACCTGACAGGGCGGAAAATATAGGTCAGACGCTCCGCACAGAACCTGACAGGGCGGATCATCGAGGTCAGACGCTCCGCACAAAACCTGACAGGGCGGATCATCGAGGTCAGACGCTCCGCACAAAACCTGACAGGGCGGACAATACAGGACAAAGACGCTCCGCACAGAACCTGACAGGGCGGATCATCGAGGTCAGACGCTCCGCACAAAACCTGACAGGGCGGACAATACAGGTCAGACACTCCGCACAGAACCTGACAGGGCGGACAATATAGGTCAGACGCTCCGCACAAAACCTGACAGGGCGGACAATATAGGTCAGACGCTCCGCACAGAACCGGACAGGGCGGATCATCGAGGTCAGACGCTCCGCACAGAACCTGACAGGGCGGACAATATAGGTCAGACGCTCCGCACATAACCTGACAGGACGGATCATCGAAGTCAGACGCTCCGCACAGAACCTGACAGGGCGGATCATCGAGGTCAGACGCTCCGCACAAAACCTGACAGGGCGGACAATACAGGTCAGACGCTCCGCACAGAACCTGACAGGGCGGACAATATAGGTCAGACGCTCCGCACAGAACCTGACAGGGCGGACAATATAGGTCAGACGCTCCGCACAAAACCTGACAGGGCGGACAATACAGGTCAGACGCTCCGCACAGAACCTGACAGGGCGGACAATATAGGTCAGACGCTCCGCACAGAACCTGACAGGGCGGACAATACAGGTCAGACGCTCCGCACAGAACCTGACAGGGCGGACAATATAGGTCAGACGCTCCGCACATAACCTGACAGGGCGGACAATATAGGTCAGACGCTCCGCACAGAACCTGACAGGGCGGACAATATAGGTCAGACGCTCCGCACATAACCTGACAGGGCGGACAATCATATGCGTACGTCAGAGGTGAGAACACGGCGATAAAAAACATACTAGAGAACCATAAAAACCATCTACATTAAAGCGAAATAATGACCTTTTTATTTTGTTAGTTACATTTTTTTGGCTAAAGTTATGGTATTCAAATGATGTGATCTAAATTTAAGAATTAAAATGATTCCCTAATTCAAAGTTGGAAGTTTGGGAAAAGATCGGCATTTTCCCTCCACTATTGGAAAGCGGCACATCTGGCGCTTTTGTATCAATCTGTTCAACGTTGTTGAATGGGCACTTCGAAACAAACCGCCGACACTAAATAGGTCGCCGTCGACGTGCATCGATGAGCTTCCGATTTAATGTGCAAGTTTCCTGCCGCATAACCATATCATTTTTTGAAACTTTTACATATTATTTTTCATAAAAAAAGACGATGGTGATGTTAATTTTTTTCAAAAAGTTTTATAAATACCATACAAACTCATAACTATTTATACATGTTGGCCTCTGATTGGTCATAATCGTGTGACGTCACACATGATGATTCAGTCGTCCGACGAACGCCATTTATAGGCGAGCAGGTATTTTTTTAGGAGATTTTTCGGAGATTCAGCTTGTGATCCGTTGATGCAGTGGTAAACAGTGCAGAATGGACGGGAAAGAAGGGAGACATTGCTATTGTTTCGTTCAGAAATGTAAAAACGCAACAATAACTGCGCCAAATGCGGTATTCATCGGCCTTCCGATGTCAAACAATAAACGAAAGCTGTGGTGCTCAAAGCACTTGACTTGCCAAGTCTATCTGTTTTAGTTGAACAGGGAACAGGAGAACTACACAGATCTTGGAACAAGATAGTTCGCATGGCCGTGAATCACTGCATGAGCAAGGAAACCAAGAGTACTATAGAGCATATGTCAAGCCTAAGATGGCTGGCAATGTTGCCGCAAAATAACAAGTATGAAGCACCAAGTGCATTCTGGCATCTAGCAAATACAGCACAATTGTCAGACAAGCCACACTAACAAAAATAATTGTACTAACAGGACATTCATGGGTGTCCACAGGAATGGTCAGGAGACATAAATAAAAATAGCACCTGTCCACTTTGTCTCGATGGTATTGAAACATTAGAGCATATGCTCTTTGAATGTATGAAACTCAAAGATGATAGAGAAGAGGCCCAAAGGAGGTGCCACGCCAAGTTAGAGAGAAAACTACCAGCGGTAGAATGCATCATCGCTGCTGATAGGGAGCAGAGCCTCATCATCCATCATATCTACAAGGCCCGCATACAGAGGGAAATCATCGAGAAAAAACAGCATATCTGTCACATAAAATAGGCCTGAAGAGCCTATACATGCAACTGAAACAAGACGATCATAAATGATCATGCATCTGCAAGATGGAGTCGACCATTCAAGTTCAAGTGTGGTGTGCTGCGGCTCGCAGAAGTGGCGATATTGTCGTGGCCATGCAGAAGTGGCCCTACTGCCCTATACAAGCTCCCAAGGGCCTCGCATAATGCCACCTTGACCTACCTCGCATAATGCCAACTACCTGTCGATTGCTTGGCAAGCCAAGTACTTTATCGTAGGTTTCTGCATACGAAGCTGATAAATAATTGTATATCTGAAAAATATTCGTTGTATATGGAAGTTTAACTTGACCGAAGGCACGCGCTCAATCATTACATTGGTGTTCGCACAGTGGTGGAAACTGAGGTGCATTGCCTCAAGGCCATACAAGTATACAAACATTGTCTGCTTGTTTCAAAGGGGGAAACAAGGTTTACGTTGGCGCAGGCTGCTCATGAACCCGACACTTGAGAATTTCAGAACTTAAATATGACGCTTGTAACATAGCAACGGTTTTGTATTCAAATTTCCAAACACATCCATTGAGTAGTTGCAAAAATACGCCCCCGTGAACATGGTTACGGTCAACGTTACGGCAGATGATCAATCATGGCCAAATTGGGCCAAACATCATGTGTGACGTCACGACCGTTTGCGCATAAGAACATTTTTTAACAATTGATTTGTGCAAACTTTGATAATGTTTTTACTGCAACTATGCATCTTTCGACATGACTGAAGTTTAGTATGATATTTATTTTTGTTAATTTTAAGCCAAAAAACCCACAACGTGAAACTTGTCCATTGTCAGTTTTTTTTTTCAATGGTTGTTAATTGTAAAGGATGGGCGGGTATATAATCACAACAAGCAGAACGCAAAATATATTTTCCACACCATTGCGTACAAAAGCAATACGGGAAAAGCCCGGAGTTTGATGGAAACCGAAAAGTACTTGGCAAGGACCGGTCGTTAGAAGTGTGGATCGCTTATCACGATTAACTTGAAATATCTCTCGGAAGGAATTTTTATATGCAAAATGCGATGAATTTACATCGTATTTTGGCCTCGTCTGTCGATTTCAAGTCGCCAACTCCATTTGTGTGGGGAAATGTCATTATTTCCCTTTAAATGAATGACAAAATAAAACATGCACAGGATCCATTGTCATCGAGGCCTCTAAAACAGCTATGGATTTTCAGCACAACAAAAAACTTGATGGTTGAAAGGCACAGCTTGTTGCCATACCTCTCACACGTGGCTTTTATGAAATCGCTATAATTAGCTAAATACCTACATTTTGGTTGTCTGAACATTATGTTCATTCTCCGCTCACGGACAGAAGTTTAGTACATGATATTTATTTGTGTTAATAAGACTTCTATAAACCTTTGATGACACAAAAGCACGGACACCATCCCTGCATTTTCCCCAAAGCGCTGCAGCTCTGTGTTTTTCCGAGCCGACCGACTGACCGGAGCGGTTTGCGGTCGATACAGATCTTGTTGAAGATGTCTTTGAGGAAGCCGGCCGGCGACTCCTGAACCACGTGCTGCACACGCAGCCGCATCTTCAGGTACTCCACCAGCCGCTTCATGAAGTTGAGGAAGTGCTCCGCGGTCCGGATGTTGCCCGGCACGGCCTCTTGGGAAGGACAGACGCCGTCAGACTAACTGGCAGTGCAGCAGTGTTCTCTGGCCATGCAGAACGCACATTATAACACGTCATTCGCTAGTTTTCACACTGCTACAGTCAATACGAACTACATAATGTAGCATTGCTTTCTATGTAGAACAGCTATTATCTATTCACTAACCTATATAAGCTAATGCATTCGATCAAACCCCAGAGCAATAATGTGGTGTCCCCTTTCAATCAGCACATCTTCTCAGCCAATAACCCGACTCACTGCTTCATCAGCAGGACACACCCGCCCGCTCACTGCTTAATCAGCAGGACATACCCGCCCCCTCACTCCCGACTCACTGCTTCATCAGCAGGACACATCCGCCCGTCGACCATAGCCACACAGAATGATCCATAGCCTACACAGAATGATCCATAGCCACACAGAAGGATCCATAGCCACACAGAAGGATCCATAGCCACACAGAAGGATCCATAGCAACACAGAAGGATCCATAGCCACACAGAAGGATCCATAGCCACACATAAGGATCCATAGCCACACATAAGGATCCATAGTCACACATAAGGATCCATAGCCACACAGAAGGATCCATAGCCACACAGAAGGATCCATAGCCACACAGAAGGATCCATAGCCACACAGAAGGATCCATAGCAACACAGAAGGATCCATAGCCACACAGAAGGATCCATAGCCACACATAAGGATCCATAGCCACACATAAGGATCCATAGCCACAGATAATGATCAATAGCCTACATAGAATGATCCATAGCCACACAGAAGGATCCATAGCCACACAATGATCCATAGCCACACAGAAGGATCCATAGCCACACAGAAGGATCCATAGCCTACAGAGAATGATCCATAACCTACAGAGAAGGATCCATAGCCTACAGATAATGATACATAGCCACACAATGATCCATATCCACACAGAAGGATCCATAGCCACACAGAATGATCCATAGCCACACAAAATGATCCATAGCCACACATAAGGATACATAGCCTACAGATAATGATCCACAGCCACACAGAATGATCCATAGCCACACATAATGATCCATAGCCTACAGAGAATGATCCATAGTCACACATAATGATCCATAGCCACACAGAAGGATCCATAGCCACACAGAAGGATCCATAGCCACACAGAAGGATACATAGCCACACAGAAGGATCCATAGCCACACATAAGGATCCATAGCCACACAGAAGGATCCATAGTCACACATAAGGATCCATAGCCACACAGAAGGATCCATAGCCACACAGAAGGATCCATAGCCACACAGAAGGATCCATAGCCACACAGAAGGATCCATAGCCACACAGAAGGATATATTGCCACACAGAATGATCCATAGCCACACATAATGATCCATAGCCACACATAAGGATCCATAGCCACACAAAAGGATCCATAGCCACACAGAATGATCCATGGCCTACAGAGAATGATCTATAGCCACACATAAGGATCCATAGCCACACAGAAGGGTCCATAGCCACACAGAATGATCCATAGCCACAAAGAAGGATCCATAGCCACACAGAAGGATCCATAGCCACACAGAAGGATCCATAGCCACACATAATGATCCATAGCCACAAAGAAGGATCCATAGCCACACAGAATGATCCATAGCCACACAGAAGGATCCATAGCCTACAGAGAATGATCCACAGCCTACACAGAATGATCCATAGCCTACAGAGAATGATCCATAGCCACACATAAGGATCCATAGCCACACATAAGGATCCATAGCCACACAGAAGGATCCATAGCCACACAGAAGGATCCATAGCCACACAGAAGGATCCATAGCCACACAGAAGGATACATAGCCTACAGAGAATGATCCATAGCCACACAGAAGGATCCATAACCTACAGAGAATGATCCATAGCCTACAGATAATGATCCATAACCTACATAGAATGATCCATAGCCTACATAGAATGATCCATAGCCTACAGAGAATGATCCATAGCCACACATAATGATCCATAGCCTACATAGAATGATCCATAGCCACACATAATGATACATAGCCTACAGAGCATGATCCATAGCCACATATAATGATCCATAGCCACACAGAATGATCCATAGCCTAAAGAGAATGATCCATAGCATACAGAGAATGATCCATAGCCAAATATAATGATCCATAGCCACACAGAAGGATCCATAGCCACACAGAATGATCCATAGCCTACAGAGAATGATCCATATTCACACATAATGATACATAGCCTACATAGAATGATCCATAGCCACACAGAATGATCCATAGCCTACAGAGAATGATTAATAACCATACAGAATGATCCATAGCCTACAGAGAATGATCCATAGCCACACAGCATGATCCATAGCCACACAGAAGGATCCATAGCCTACAGAGAATGATCCATAGTCTACAGAGAATGATCCATAACCTACAGAGAAGGATCCATAGCCTACAGAAAATGATACATAGCCACACAATGATCCATAGCCACACAGAAGGATCCATAGCCACACAGAAGGATCCATAGCCTACAGAGAATGATCCATAGTCTACAGAGAATGATCCATAACCTACAGAGAAGGATCCATAGCCTACAGATAATGATACATAGCCACACAATGATCCATAGCCACACAGAAGGATCCATAGCCACACAGAATGATCCATAGGCACACAAAATGATCCATAGCCGCACATAAGGATACATAGCCTACAGATAATGATCCACAGCCACACAGAATGATCCATAGCCACACAGAATGATCCATAGCCTACAGAGAATGATCCATAGTCACACATAATGATCCATAGCCACACAGAATGATCCATAGCCTACAGAGAATGATCCATAGTCACACATAATGATCCATAGCCACACAGAAGGATCCATAGCCACACAGAAGGATCCATAGCCACACAGAAGGATCCATAGCCACACAGAAGGATGCATAGCCACACAGAAGGATCCATAGCCACACAGAAGGATCCATAGCCACACAGAAGGATCTATTGCCACACAGAAGGATCCATAGCCACACATAATGATCCATAGCCACACAGAAGGATCCATAGCCACACAAAAGGATCCATAGCCACACAGAATGATCCATGGTCTACAGAGAATGATCCATAGCCACACAGAAGGGTACATAGCCACACAGAATGATCCATAGCCACAAAGAAGGATCTATAGCCACACAGAATGATCCATAGCCACACAGAAGGATCCATAGCCACACATAATGATCCATAGCCACAAAGAAGGATCCATAGCCACACAGAATGATCCATAGCCACACAGAAGGATCCATAGTCTACAGAGAATGATCCACAGCCTACACAGAATGATCCATAGCCTACAGAGAATGATCCATAGCCACACATAAGGATCCATAGCCACACAGAAGGATCCATAGCCACACAGAAGGATCCATAGCCACACAGAAGGATCCATAGCCACACAGAAGGATCCATAGCCACACAGAAGGATACATAGCCTACAGAGAATGATTCATAACCATACAGAATGATCCATAGCCTACAGAGAATGATCCATGGCCACACAGAATGATCCATAGCCACACAGAAGGATCCATAGCCTACAGAGAATGATCCATAGTCTACAGAGAATGATCCATAACCTACAGAGAAGGATCCATAGCCTACAGATAATGATACATAGCCACACAATGATCCATAGCCACACAGAAGGATCCATAGCCTACAGAGAATGATCCATAGTCTACAGAGAATGATCCATAACCTACAGAGAAGGATCCATAGCCTACAGATAATGATACATAGCCACACAATGATCCATAGCCACACAGAAGGATCCATAGCCACACAGAATGATCCATAGGCACACAAAATGATCCATAGCCACACATAAGGATACATAGCCTACAGATAATGATCCACAGCCACACAGAATAATGATCCATAGCCTACAGAGAATGATCCATAGTCACACATAATGATCCATAGCCTACAGAGAATGATCCATAGCCACACATAATGATCCATAGCCACACAACATAATCCATAGCCTACAGATAAGGGAGGTGGCGCCGTACCTTGGAGCACCTGGTCGGGCAGGGCGGGGTTGGCCAGCAGCTGGTCGGGTAGGGCGGGGTTGGCCAGCACCTGATCGGATAGGACTTACCTTGGAGCACCTCGTCCGGTAGTACGGGGTTGGCCAGCATCTGGTTGTTCTCGCGCTTCATCTGGGCGTCGCGCAGTCCGTCCACCATGCGCTGGTACTCTTCCTGCAGCCGGGTGGCGCCCGACTCCTTCAGACTGCCAAGCACACAGACACAGACACACACACAGACATCAATACAGACACCCGGGTAACTGGAGAGGTGTCGCTTACACATACAATCTCCTGACAGTCCCAGTTTAATATTCACCAGTCTCAAATACTCGAGAAAATATAAATACAATGATGAATGTATTACTTGCAAGTCACTGGCCACATAAAGGTACAGGTATCCAAGAAATTAGAGGTAGGTGGTTCGGCGGGCTGGAGGGCACCTAGGACCGCCACTGTTCCGTGCATGCGCAATATGTACCCAGCCAGTGGCGGATCTAGATTTCGAGTTGGGGGGGGGGGGGAATTTCGCTCCTCGTTTCCTCGGCGAAAAGTTGTTGAGCGGGGTGGGGGGTGGGGGCGTCGAGTCGTAAGCGCGAAGAGTCGTTGAGCGGTGGGGGGGGGGGGGGGCGTCAAAGAAAATACATTTGTTGGGTGACTGGGAAGACGTCAGCGAAAAATTGTTGAGCAGCATAGGGGCTACCACTACGGAGTGTCCGTACAAGTTGGCAGATCTCCAAAAACTTGTACGTACTGTCCGTGCAAGTTTAAGGGTTTAAGGAACCATTTGAAGGCGCACAATGGGATATTTTTTTATCTCACAATTTTTAATCTCACAATTATTTATCTATCTGGTAGGTTTCGAAAACAAGTTATGGTAGGAATTATTCTATTAATTTAATGGTGCTGGAAAAGTTACAATTTCTTGATAAAATACCCCAGATACGGTGTTTTGCTCAGACCAGGCACACCGTGTCCAAAGAACCGAAACTTTTTGTGTGATTTCGATCGACAATTGTGTGACAAGAGTTCGCGACTCCGTATCCATGTCGATGTAGTATTATTTTTGCATTTTGATACGATGACTTCGTATTTCGAGCAGCTTCGTATTTTACAGTGATCGTCAGAAATACAATATGCAAATTGTTGAACCGAATGAATTGTGATCACTTCCCTGAAGTGCAAATAGAGTTTAAAAAGTGATGTCACTCTGTATGTTAATTCGTTAACTGCGTGAACTGTTGGCATTAATAAAGAGTTTCAATCAGCATGGTTTCAATCAATATGCATTCTATTGAATTTCCCGAAAATTACGTTTTTTTAAACTAAATCAGAAATGCGGAGGCCGACGTCAGGTGCCCTCTATAGGCACCTGATAAATGTTAATACGGATATATGGAACATATTTTGAACGGGATCTCGCTGCACATAACACAACATTGGTCGGTGTTATCAAACCTAGCACTCATTTCTTGGAGACCTGTACATCAATAATGTGAATAAGTAATGATACAATTCTCACGCTTTATCACAGCAGTAAACACACTTATAAGCAGTGTAGAATATACCCCTGACGAACATTCACAACAGCTAAACAAAACAACAATAATGCCAACGTAATGCCTTCGTCGTACACACCTTTGGTGGTACACTCGGCCCGACTATAAAAACTCGTTACAAATTGAGTTCAATAGCATTCGTCTACGACACCAGTCAATGGCCTGTCACCACATCGACACGCCATCGGCGTGACCTTTTCAGAGATGGCCGCCGACTGTACCCCCCCCCCCCCCCCGCGGCCGGTCCCGCAGCGCGACTCACGCGGCTATTCGCTTCTCCATGGCGCTGATGTTGTTGGTACACCGCTCCAGCATCCGCTTGTTGATGTGCACACTCATACTGTCGATACACACGTTATCTGCAGGAACACAAACGCAGCGATCATCCGGTCAGCCCTCTCCAACACGGAAACATCGCCTCCGCACAATCAGGTATAGCGTTTGATTGTTCTTTTTAAATATTATGGATGGGTAGTCATGTAAAAATATTCAGCAATGAAATAAACACTACATACTACATACATATTCGCAAACGGTTTCACTGAGCTCTTCAGACGAGCAGATTGGACGGAATAAGAACGATTCCGTTAATAATAGACTTAATGTGATTGATCCTACACCACGAAAGGCAAGGTACGATACGTATTACGTGCAGTCCAACAGTACTATAGATGTGCGATTTTACATTTTAATAGAACTGCCATTTTGCATGGTCAAACTATCAAACAACCTGCGCGTCTCTAACATAAGCGACCATATCTCCTCTCAGAACCTTCACAGCGCGCCGTGACTGGACATTTCAGAGTTACGCGTCGTCCGGCAAGGATCGCCAATGAGACCCCAGACGGTACAGAGCGCTGCTGCAGTTCCCGGGGAGGGGGCGGTCCGGGGGTGTCCTCACCAATGGTGTGCGCCTCGTCAGGGGGGGGGGAAGGTCCGGGGGTCCTCACCAATGTTGTGCGCCTCGTCAGGGGAGGGGGAAGGTCCGGGGGTCCTCACCAATGTTGTTGCGCCTCGTCAGGGGAGGGGGGAAGGTCCGGGGGTCCTCACCAATGTTGTGCGCCTCGCCAGGGGGGGGGGGGCGGTCCGGGGGTGTCCTCACCAATGTTGTGCGCCTCGTCAGGGGGGGGGGGCGGTCCGTGGGGTGTCCTCACCAATGGTGTGCGCCTCGTCAGGGGGGAGGTCCGGGAGTCCTCACCAATGTTGTGCGCCTCGTCAGGGGGGGGGGCGGCCCGGGGTGTCCTCACCAATGTTGTGCGTCTCGTCAGGGGGGGGGGACCGGGGGTGTCCTCACCAATGGTGTGCGCCTCGTCAGCGGGGGGGGGGGGGCGGACCGGGGAGCTTCCTCACCAATGTTGTGCGCCTCGTCAGCGGGGGGGGGGGGGGACGGACCGGGGAGCTTCCTCACCAATGTTGTGCGCCTCGTCAGCGGGGGGGGGGGGGGGGACGGACCGGGGAGCTTCCTCACCAATGTTGTGCGTCTCGTCAGCAGGGGGGGGGGACGGACCGGGGGAGCTTCCTCACCAATGTTGTGCGCCTCGTCAGCGGGGGGGGGGGGGGGAGGGACGGACCGGGGAGCTTCCTCACCAATGTTGTGCGCCTCGTTCGAATATCACCACGCTCGACTGAACGATCTCCTTGGAGACAACCTCGGCGATCTTGGGGTCCAGCAGGTAGTGGTAGCTGTAGACGATGATGTCGGCCTGCTGGATCTGCGGCGGACAGCCAGACACGCGGAGACGTCACTACTCACGGTCTCCGACTGTGCTCTCAGTCTGTCACGCCGCCGCCGCCGCCGCTCCATAGTGCAGCCGTACGGTCACGGTGTGTGCTGCGCAACTGAATAGCAGCTGAACAAGCAATAGCACGGTATTTACAGAGCTTACGACACACCAAGCATAGCCAGGATGGCGATCAGTGTTTGTGAGTGCACAGATGCAGACGGCATTTGGCTCCCATTGAGTCTGCATTTAACACCAGGGAACACGATAGGGGCATCCATTTACACGCCACAACCAAAGTAATACAACAAAAGACGATAATGTAACGATAATGTAACCCCATTTGGACCGAGCAAGGCTTGCCACATATACGAGCGTCAAGCCTTCCCTGCAGACCAGGTCCCGTAACATGGCACTGTCCGAGTCACGCACAAAGTCTGGTACAGAAACCACGACGCACGGGACACTGTGCTGACTGTTTTACTGCCTGCCCTCCCCTCCATCATCCCATCCCCTCAGACCACCCTCCATTCGCTCCCCACCGCCCACCGCCCGGCGAGCCCCACCGCCCACCGCCCGGCAAGCCCCACCGCCCACCGCCCGGCGAGCCCCACCGCCCACCGCTCACCGCCCGGCGAGCCCCACCGCCCACCGCCCGGCGAGCCCCACCGCCCACCGCTCACCGCCCGGCGAGCCCCACCGCCCACCGCCCGGCGAGCCCCACCGCCCACCGCTCACCGCCCGGCGAGCCCCACCGCCCACCGCCCGGCGAGCCCCACCGCCCACCGCTCACCGCCCGGCGAGCCCCACCGCCCACCGCCCGGCGAGCCCCACCGCCCACCGCTCACCGCCCGGCGAGCCCCACCGCCCACCGCTCACCGCCCGGCGAGCCCCACCGCCCACCGCCCGGCGAGCCCCACCGCCCACCGCTCACCGCCCGGCGAGCCCCACCGCCCACCGCCCGGCGAGCCCCACCGCCCACCGCTCACCGCCCGGCGAGCCCCACCGCCCACCGCTCACCGCCCGGCGAGCCCCACCGCCCACCGCCCGGCGAGCCCCACCGCCCACCGCTCACCGCCCGGCGAGCCCCACCGCCCACCGCCCGGCAAGCCCCACCGCCCACCGCTCACCGCCCGGCGAGCCCCACCGCCCACCGCTCACCGCCCGGCGAGCCCCACCGCCCACCGCCCGGCAAGCCCCACCGCCCACCGCCCGGCGAGCCCCACCGCCCACCGCTCACCGCCCGGCGAGTCCCACCGCCCACCGCCCGGCGAGCCCCACCGCCCGGCGAGCCCCACCGCCCACCGCCCGGCGAGCCCCACCGCCCACCGCCCGGCGAGCCCCACCGCCCACCGCCCGGCAAGCCCCACTGCCCACCGCTCACCGCCCGGCGAGCCCCACCGCCCACCGCTCACCGCCCGGCGAGCCCCACCGCCCACCGCCCGGCAAGCCCCACCGCCCACCGCTCACCGCCCGGCGAGCCCCACCGCCCACCGCCCGACGAGCCCCATCGCCCACCGCTCACCGCCCGACGAGCCCCACCGCCCACCGCTCACCGCCCGACGAGCCCACCGCTCACCGCCCGACGAGCCCCACCGCCCACCGCTCACCGCCCGACGAGCCCCACCGCTCACCGCCCGACGAGCCCCACCGCCCACCGCTCACCACCCGGCGAGCCCCACCGCTCACCGCCCGGCGCGCCACGAACACCGCTCACCGCCCGGCGAGCCCCCCGCCCACCGCCCGGCGCGCCACGAACACCGCTCACCGCCCGGCGAGCCCCACCGCCCACCGCTCACAGCCCGGCGCGCCACGAACACCGCTCACCGCCCGGCGAGCCCCACCGCCCACCGCCCGGCGAGCCC
Organism: Chirona hameri; assembly: GCA_036785665.1. NCBI lineage: Eukaryota > Metazoa > Arthropoda > Thecostraca > Balanomorpha > Balanidae > Chirona > Chirona hameri. The sequence continues at coordinate 23,909 of JAXIVJ010001554.1, forward strand.
CACCGCCCACCGCTCACCGCCCGGCGAGCCCCACCGCCCGGCAAGCCCCACCGCCCACCGCTCACCGCCCACCGCTCACCGCCCGGCGAGCCCCACCGCCCACCGCCCATCGCTCACCGCCCACCGCCCGGCGAGCCCCACCGCCTACCGCCCGGCGAGCCCCATCGCCCACCGCCCGGCGAGCCCCACCGCCCACCGCCCGGCGAGCCCCACCGCCCACCGCTCACCGCCCGGCGAGCCCCACCGCCCGGCGAGCCCCACCTCCCACCGCCCGGCGAGCCCCACCGCTCACCGCCCGGCGCGCCCCACCGCCCACCGCCCGGCGAGCCCCACCGCCCACCACCCGGCGAGCCCCACCGCTCACCGCCCGGCGAGCCCAACCGCCCACCGCGCCCACCGCTCACCGCCCGGCGAGCCCAACCGCCCACCGCTCACCGCCCGGCGAGCCCAACCGCCCACCGCCCGGCGAGCCCAACCGCCCACCGCTCACCGCCCGGCGAGCCCAACCGCCCACCGCTCACCGCCCGGCGAGCCCAACCGCCCACCGCTCGGCGAGCCCAACCGCCCACCGCCCGGCGAGCCCAACCGCCCACCGCCCGGCGAGCCCCACCGCCCACCGCTCACCGCCCGGCGCGCCACGAAGTAGGGGCACCAGCCGCGCGTGCGGCCGTACTGCTTGAGATCGTCCAGACCGTAGATGCCGGCTGGCAGCGGCACGTCGCGGCCGTTCTCCTCCAGCTGCTCGAAGAACGGACATGTGGGCACCGGCTCCGGTTCGGGACCCTCGCGCAGCTCTCCGGCAGCACCGCTGGCGGCGCGCACCGCCCGCGCCCGCACGTAGCCGGCCGTCAGACCGTAGCAGAGCGAGTCCACCGCCTTCCCCTCGCGCTGCTGGCTCACCTGTCGGCCGCAGAGGCACGGGTCAGGCACGGGTCAGGCACGGGTCAGGCACGGGTCAGGCACGGGTCAGGCACGGGTCAGGCACGGGTCAGGCACGGGTCAGGCACGGGTCAGGCACGGGTCAGGCACGGGTCAGGCACGGGTCAGGCACGGGTCAGGCACGGGTCAGGCACGGGTCAGGCACGGGTCAGGCACGGGTCAGGCACGGGTCAGGCACGGGTCAGGCACGGGTCAGGCACGGGTCAGGCACGGGTCAGGCACGGGTCAGGCTGGGTCAGGCTCGCGTCGGGCCTGAGGTCAAGCGGGAGTCTGGGTGAATCCGACGGGCTCGTATTTACAACTTTCGGGTATGACGTTCGGGTGTGACGTTCGGGTGTGACGTTCGGGTGTGACATTTGGGTGTGACGTTCGGGTGTGACGTCCGGGTGTGACGTTCGTGTATGATGTTCGGGTGTGACGTTCGGTGTGACGTTCGGGTGTGACGTTCGGGTGTGACGTTCGGGTGTGACGTTCGGGTGTGACGTTCTGGTGTGACGTTCCGGTGTGATATTCGGACGTGATGTTCGGGTTGATGTGTGACGATGTTCATGTTCGGGTAACTACAAATCCACAAAGAATCACACACCACGCCGGAGCTCCATCCCGCCTCGATCCGACTCCAATGTCACAGTACCGCCAGCCACCGTCACCCACCTCCTCGTGTATACAGAGGTTCTTCCGCGAGCTGATTACCAGGCCGACCAGTTTGCTCTTCTGGCCAGTCTGCTTCTCGATAAAGCGGTTCAGCTTGGCCAGCTCCTCCAGCACCTTCTCGATTTCGGGTATAGTCCGCGAGCAGTAGATCAGCTTGGTGATGTCCAGTGGCCGCTCCAGCATGTAGGAGACGATGAGGGAGAGCAGCGAGATGGTCTTCCCCGTGCCGGACGGCATCTCCAGTACCAGGTGACCCTGGCAGGGGAAGGCGAGAGGCAATCAGAAAAAAATAGGGTGACTGAACTCTGGTGATGGCGTGATGGCTGAGCTTGTCTCAATCAACTGGGACGAAAGATACCTACTGAACTTGAATTAAATTTGGCCTCATATTTCAAAACCATTCATTTCAGCATGTTTTAGGCATGACATTCTAGAGCCTTACCTTGGCATCTAGCCCCTTCTTGAGTTCCAGCATGTATGAGAACTGCTCAGGGTAGATGTAGTCATAGGGAAAGTGGACAAGAAGGCCATCCACATTCAACCTGTAAAATACAAATATGTTTATAAAGGATAAAGCACATCAACCTATATCCTGAAAATTTCAGCATCACAACTCTTTTCCTCTCCAGGATTTTTAACATTGATATGTGTTATTCAAATTCGGAGATGCGATGTTCATATTAGCGTAGAAAAATGTCAGTTTTTCGGAGATTTCATACTGGGCGGCCGTTCGGCCGAGGTGTTTGTGTGTCTGTGTGTGCTGTGTCCAAACATGTCCGCCTCTGAACTGCGAACGGCTGGACCTTTTTGGCACAAATGGTACCGCCTTCACATTCGACGTCCCAATGCGGCGCACAGACGGCGGGGTCGGTGTCGGTGGCGTGGCGTGTCGTGGCGATCGGTGTCGTGGCGTTCCAGGCACACAAAAGCGGACCTGTGCAAAATCACAGATCGAACAGTTGGTAACACATATTCTATGTCTACATGTCACAGGCATGTTACCATGCCAGGTGCCAATTGGGGTCCGCAACCCTGAGGGACGCAAGGTGCACCCACCGTAAGGTGCAACCTCGTTGATTTCCAGACATCTGGTGGCAGCAACTGTTTAGTTGGATAGGCTAAATTTGGTGTTCCAACAGAGCTTGATGAGCATCTCTGGCACTGTATCAACCAGGGTGTTTGGGTGTAGGGTGCACCATATGCCATCGCAGCAGAACAAAGCCTTACAGAGCTCTATAACTTTAGTAGGCTGATGATTCAGTAGGCTGATGCATCAGCATGCACCATGGCCAGTGGCCACTGAGCGCATTTCGGATGGAATTGAGGCAAAGACCCACTCATGGACCAGGTGCACCACTCTGCCATTGCAATGTTATCAATTTATTTAAACCATTAAAATATCATCTCTGATTTTGACCCGAAGCCAAGTGGTGAACATTAGTGATATGCTGGTAAGTTAAATACTGAAATTCAAAATATTTTACATTTACATGATACCCCAGAGGTTGACAGCTATGATGGAGCTGAACAAAAAGATAATGCAACCTTGGCTGAATCGAACCCATATAAAACCATGCCATAGCATACCTTGCTACATTGTGAAATGATCTTGCCTTTTTAATCCTTTGCCTTTTGAACAGTACTTCTTACTCCCACTTTATATCCTTTCCCCTCCCTAATGCAGCTCGCTGTGCGCGGCGCCTAAATGGCTGACGCGCCGCACTGCGCCATCCTTTTCCTACATCACCTGATCATCTCATATAACATCTCGACGGGCACGGAATAGCCGCTAGTGCACCGTTTTATAACATCATGCAATGTACGAAAGAGTGGATGTGTCGGCATGTATAAATACAAAAAATACAAATACAAAGCATTACATCACACAATAATATTGCTTACCTCATGTTGACTCACTTCTTGGTTCACAGAAATCTCAATCTGAAAAAAATGACATATTAACAAAAAATACATCAAAATCCAACATTGAAGGTTCAAACTAATACTCAACTTCCTTGTTGTTGTGCATATATATTTGTGTGTGTGTGGAAACAAATAATATGAATATGCGGTAATATTAATATTAAGCTGAACTACGAATTTGATGGAGAAGTAGAGTTAAAGCCTAAAGGGTATTAGTTCAGTAATTCGCTCCCCAGTTTATGGTGTACTTGAGTTCCCTAATAGAAAAAGCGTAGTCAGCTGACAGTAATATTACGACAGACTGAAAAGTGGGTTATCTTTTGTCTATGAGATGGTCTGTGGGGGGGGTGACAGCCTCTCAACAGGGACTCCTTTGACCTTCCGCGAAGCCCCTCTTGTGTGTCAAGGGGCCCATTCGGCCTGTTCAGAGGTCCTTCCGACCTGGCCAGGGACTGCACTGGCTGCTTTGTCGCCTTGCCGACATGCTCAGGGGCCCCTCCAGTCTGGCTAGGAACTCATCCGACATGTTCAAGGGCCCTTCCGACCGGCCCAGAGACCCTTTCGGTCTAGCCAGGGGCCTCTCGAACTTGCCCAGGAGCCCCTCCGATCTGCCCAGCGACTCTTCTGGTCGGACTACGCTGGCTGCTTTGTCGCCCTGCTAGGGCCAATTCGGCATATTCAGGGGCCCTTCTTACCCGCCCAGAGGTTCTTTCGGTTTGGTCAGGGGCCCTTCCGATCTGCACAGGACCATTTGTACTTTACAGGGGCCCTCCAGCCTCATAAGGGGCCCTTCCGACCTGACAAGGGACTGCACTGGCTGCTTTGTCGCCTTGCAACATTCTCCGAGGGCCCTCCGACCTGCCCTGGGGCCCTTCCGTGCTGACTAGGGGCCCATTCGTCATGTTCAGGGGCCCTTCTGAACCACCTAGGGGCCTTTCGGTCTGGTCAGGGGCCCCTCTGACCTGCACAGGAACCCTTTTAACTTCCCAGGGGCCCTCAACCTGCTCAGGGGCCCTTTTGATCTGACAAGGGACTGCGCTGGCCGCTTTGTCGTCCTGCCGACATGCTCAAGGGTATCTCGACCTGCCCAGGGGCCCCTCTGTGCTGGCTAGGGGCCCATTCGACGTGTTTAGGGGACCCTCTGACCTGCTCAGGGGCCCTTTCGGCCTGGCCAGGGGCCCCTCTGACATGCCCAGGGCCCTTTTGAACGTCCAAGGGGCGCTCTTGTCTTTCAGAGAGGGCCGGGCCTCTGAAGTGCTCTAAACTCTCTAAAGACCACGCTTCGCGTGGTAAAGAGCCCATAATACCGCGCTTCGCGCAGTCTCATCGGCCCTTTTCGGCGCGCGCAGCGCACCGAAAAGGGCCCTCGCGCACCGAAAAGGGCCATCCTGGCTTCCAGGGGGGGGGGGGGCACTCCCCCCCCCCCCTTGGCTACGTGCTACACGATAGTTATGTTACCAAGATTATCACATTGTTTTGTGAGTACCTTTGTCAGTTTTTGCGTGCCTCAAGCTCTTCAGTCTCCATGCATTTGACCTATTTCACCAATTACCCTTTTCCAGTTATGACTTGTTATGCTAAAAATGACACGGTTATTGAACACACAACTACATTTGTTACGTTTTGAAAAGTAAAAACCATTATTGGTACATGCGGTTACAGGCGGTTACAAAATTCGTTTGCTGCGGTTACGGGCGGTTACGGATTTGAGCCTTACGGTTACGGGCGGTTGCGGATTTGAGCCCTACGGTTATGAGCGGTTACGGATACGGTCCCCACGGTTACGGGCGGTTGCGGTTGCTATTTGTTTAACCGTGTACACCTCTACTATATCACCATAAACTGAAACAGAGTGTATACACTCCACAATTTTGATTCAGGATTATCTTGATTCAGATTCAATGACAGAATTGACAGTACCTACATTGATCGACACCTCTGGAATAACAGTGGTAACCCTAACCAGCTATCACTGTGTCACACTGCTATGTTTGTTCTTACGGGTCAAGCACCATACCAAGCACTCTTGAGACAAGGCACTAATGGGAGGCACCACGTTATGTTTACCACCAGGCGCGCCGCCTGTCGCATGTCGTTCGGGCCGACAACGGTGTGCATATATATATTTCACTGCCATTATATATTTAATTGCCACGGTTCACTGTCACGCTGAAACTCAGCAACTACACAGGCTAGAGACTTCATTCTTTCACCATTCGAAAGCTACGCTCTTGTAGGGCTGCCGTTTCGTCTTTCATACCGATCGGGGCCACAGAAGGCCCACGAGGGTGCAAAGAAGATCTGAAAACGCTACTGCCACACTGAAACTCAGAACCTATCAGAGATAGCAACACCGGATCCTCCCCAATCGACGCGGCGTGGTCAGAAACGGTGCCGTTTCGGCTTTCATACCGATCAAGCCCAAAGAAGGCCCACAAGGGCCCAGATAAAATATATGCGCTACTGCCACGCTGCAACTCAGAACCTGATGATGATGATGTGGGTTTACGGGCACCGCAGCTACAAGGTTACATGGCGCCCATAAAAAAAACTCAGAACCTGTCAGAGATAGCGACTCGGGACCTTCACCAATCGATGCACGCTGGTCGGAAAACGGTGCCGTTTCACCTTTCATACCGATCGGGCCCAAAGAAGGGTCAACAACGCAAAAACGCTGGCATAAGCCGCCGCGCAATCAGCCCGACCGACTTGCGTGACATCTTGCGGTAGGATTTATAAGCTTGCAAACGGTGCCTCCCATTGCCTCATATCTTAATCTTGAGACATCAGTTTGTTAGATGTGGTAACACATGTCACATCCACCATTGGCATGCCACGTGTGTCACACTGGTTGCCTTAATATTCTGTTTTCTAGTCAAATACCTGTCATTCAGAGGACAGAAATTGGGCCAAATTATGGTACTTCCTTCCTTTCTAACCTCGCAGATTCATGTCCTCTACAGGTTTGATTAAAAGTCCCAGCCTTTGGACGTCAAAGTCCCGTATAAACTGTGCTAGGCTATGTTCGCGAACGGAATAGGAATTAACCCTGGAGGCGCTCGGAGGCGGAGGCGTTTCTTCGCCCCCCCCCCCCCCCCCTGGTTTGTCCGCCATAATCAGAAAACGCATACATATATCGACTTGAAACTTTCAGCAAATTGAAATTAATAGCTAAGCCACGTTTTGGCAACAACAACAAAAATGGGTCCCAGCCAGGTCAAGTCAGGTCAAATGACATGACCACTAAACAACTTCTAGGTAGCACCACCGGCACAGTAGTTAATCGAGCAACATGAAACTCATGGCACGTCATGAGGTCATTAGGGACTACAATATCTCGGATTTTCTATATCGGTGACCTAAGGTCAAGTTATAATTGTGACCTTTTCAATGTAACCCTATGGAGAACACACAAAAACGCATATTTATCATTTGTAAAGGGATACATTTAGTTCATGTTTGCTCTAGCCACTAGTTTTGGCCAGAGACTAGACCTGACAGGGCCCCATATAACGCCTCTGCCAGCACCGGGACCCTGCCTTGATCGGACCCATACCAGGAATGGGTCCCTACCAGTAATGGGCCCATATAAGACACAAATGCAAGGAGCGGGCTCTGTTGTGACCGGGCCCTCATCCTGACGGGGCCCCGTATCACGCCTTTGTCAGCACCGGGCCCCTGCCTCGATCGGACCTGACCAAGACCGGGCCCCTACCAGAAAGGGGCCTGTATCAAGAATATGCAAGGACCGGGCCCTGTTGTGGCCGAGCCATGGTCCTGACCGGGCCCCATATCACGCCTTTCCCAGCACCGGGCCCCTGCCTCGATCGGGCCCCTACCAGGAACGGGCCCCTATCAGGAAGGGGCCCATATAAAATAATTTGCCAGGAGCGGCCCTGTTGTGACTGGGCCCTCGTCCTGACCGGGCCCCATATCACGCATTTGCCAGCACCGGGCCCCTGCCTGACCTGACCAAGACCAGGCCCCTACCAGGAACGGGCCTGTATCAATCATTTGCAAGGACCAGGTCTCATATCATGCCTCTGCCAGCACCAGGGCCCCTGCCTCGATCGGGCCCCTACCAGGAACGGGCCCCTATCAGGAAGGAGCCATATACAATCATTTGCAAGGAGCGGGCCCTGTTGTATCCTGGCAGTGTCCCAAAATTTGTTGATTTGGGTGGGAAATGAAACCCAAATGTTAATAATTTTTCCCTCTCACTCTCCATTTTAGGAGTGAATTTTCCACTCCCAAATTATATATTGTGATATTTATTCTGACATCAACATAGGTAAATATTGACTAGAAGTGAATACTACAACAAAATTTCAAAGTTTCAACAAAAACTAGTTTTTCATATTCAAAACAGAAATCAATATTGTACCATTTTCAACATAATTTTCCACTCTAATGGTCTTTTATGGCTCAAATTTGCTTGCCACTCTGACACCCAAGCAAAAATGGAATTCTGGGACACTGTGTGTCCGGGCCCTCATCCTGACCAGGCCCCATATCACGCCTTTGCCAGCACCGGCCCCTGCCTGGGTCGGGCCTGACCAAGACCGGGTCCCTTCCAGAAAGGGGACCGCATCAAGAATATGCAAGGACTGGGCCTTTGTTTTGACCAGCCCCAATCACGCCTTTCCCAGCACCGGGCCCCTGGACCTCAATCAGACCTTACCAAGACTGGCCCCTGCCAGTCATGGGTCAGAATATGGGTCCTTTTGATGCAGCCCCTCATACATTTTTTTTTGGGGGGGGTCAGCTAACCCCTTTGACCCCCCCCCCCCCCCCCCCCCCCTGTGTGCACCACTATGACAAACCAACTTGAACTTGCAGGCTTAGGCACTAAAATAAAATTAAAGGACTGATTATTAAATCATGATTGTATACTATTTATTTTAAAGGCAACTGATAATTGTTTAAGGGGAATAATACTTTCACCACCTTTTTAACTCATTTACAACTTAAAATCCCTCAATAACAACTTCAAGGAGCAACCTTTTCACCTCAGGTCCAACTTTTTGGCCCTCATTCCCAACCTTTTGTATTTGTACTGCTGTTAGATTACAAGCATCTATCTGCAGACGATCCCCATAATTTTGTCTACTAGATGGTCTGGGGGTCAACAGCTCCCTGGTAGGTTCTGCTGTCAGCAGCTCAGCGAGCAAATGTGAGCAGTGTCTAAACTTGGGTCCCTATGACCACAATTGCTGTAAAGGTTAGGTTGGGTTTAATTATTACAATTGTTTCCTGCCACACTCTGGTTCATGGGGATTGTCTGCAGATAGATGCTCGCTCATCTAACCATAGCTTCAGAAAAGTTCCAAAATGGGAACAAAATACTAAAACCCACCAAGTGAAATATAGTTGCCATGTAGCATTAAAAGGTTAGGAATGAGGGACTTTAAGTGGTAACAGGAAGTTTTAAGTGGTAACAGGCTGGTGTCACTGTCGCGGCCGGGCAGTAAAATCAAGGTTCAAGGTTACTATCACCATTGTTGGTCTGGAGTCATAGGGAAGCTTTTGATGTCACCAGATTCTGGCTACGAGCGAATCTTGGGCCGACCCGATCAGACTTAATGGCTATGAGCCGCTGAGCGAATCTTAGGCCGACACGATCAGACTTAATGGCTACAAACAAATCTTAGGCCAACCCGATCAGACTTAATGGCTACAAGCGAATCTTAGGCCGACCCGATCAGACTTAATGGCTATGAGCTGTAATGGTTTTGAGCTGTGAGCTGTAATGGCTGTAATGGTTTTCCCGATCAGAATTAATGGATATGAGCTGTAGGCCGTCCCGATCGGACTTAATGGCGGGGTTAGGTTAGCTTATGTTAGTTTCATTAATTCTGACTGGTTCAGCCTACCGCTTGTAGCTATTAAATTGGGTCGGCCTAAGATTCGCTTGTAGCCAGATCTGGTGATGTCATAAAGCTTCCCTACGACTCCAGACCAACAATGGTGACAGTAACATTGCACCTTGATTTTATTTCCTGGCTGCAATGGTGACACCAGCCCCACCATTACCCTTTAAGTTTAAGTTGATGCAAAAAAGTTGGTAACGGTGGGGCTGGCGTCACCGTCCGGGGCTGGCGTCACCCTCGCGGCTGGGCAATCAAATCAAGGTTCAGGTTACCATCACCGTTGTTGGTCTGGAGTCATGGGGAAGCTTAATGACGTCACCAGATTCTGGCTACGAGCGAATCTTAGGCGGACCTGATCAGACTTAATGGCTACGAGCAGTAGGCTTCATCGCGATCAGACTTAATGGCTACGAGCTGTAGGCCAACCTGATCGGACTTAATGGCTACAAGCTGTAGGCTGACCCGATTGGACTTAATGACTACGAGCTGTAGGCCGACCCGATCGGACTTAATGGCTACAAGCTGTAGGCCGACCCAATCAGACCTAATGGCGGGGTTAGGTTAGGTTAGATTAGGGTAGTTAAGTTTAATTAATTCCGATCGGTTCGGCTTACCGGTCGTAGCTATTCAATCGGGGCGGCCTACGATTCACTCGTATCTGGTGACGTCATTAAGCTTCCCCATGACTCCAGACCAACAACGGTGATAGTAACCTGAACCTTGATTTGATTGCCCGGCCGCGAGGGTGACGTCAGCCCCGGACGGTGACGCCAGCCCCACTGTTACCAAAAAGTTGTGGTTGTTTTAGGCTTGAGGAAGGGCAAAGAGATAAGTTGAAGGAAAACAGTTGAAAAGAAGGGTTTTGAAGGTGCCGATTAATTGTAACCCATTGTTTAAGCTCCTATGCATGAGGCAATCGACAACCACCAAATTGAAATGATTTTGTCCCCTCCTGTTCAGTTTTCACAACCAGGACAACAACTCATCCAGCATCAGTCAAACTGGGAAATCGAACAAAATGGTTCCATGGGGCATTGACAAACCAGCCGGGGCGCTTTATATATTGAAATCTGATAAAAATAATCATTTTGCTCTTACTTCACGGGCTGCGTCTGCAAAATTTGAATCGGGCTCTGCGTTGAGCCTGCAAAAGCCGGGCGACGATATACTTTATTGTTATCCACTTCACGTGTCAACATAGTCTCGTTGCGTCATGGTTCTCGGCCAATGAAAGGCGTTTTCAGACCCGGCGATTTAGCCACGTTTCTTCACTTTTCAGGCACCGGCTGGTTGGCGTGATCACTGATCTAACCGGGCAATCAACAAATCAACATTGAAAACTTTTCTCTGGAAAACTGGATTATATTATGCAACTGAATCAACGAATTTCGGGTAGCTCAGGCCATAGTTTCTTTGTCAGTCAGGCGTCAGCATTCAGCATTCCCTATACTCAGACAAAACCAGGGTGAAATTCCCATGCATGAAGTTCGATTAAGGTACGGGTTGAAGAAAACACTCAAAACTTATCACAATTAACTGTATCAAAGTGTTATTGATCTGTCGTCAAAATGCAAGGGGCCAGGGCTTTTCCGAAATCCCATGACGTCACCGAATTCCCTGCCTAGGCGGGATGAGCCGGAGGAGCATATCCTATTTCTAAGACCTTAGGCCGAAGTCACATGTTGCGATTGTTATAGACTATAGAGTTCAGTGGTTGCGATCAAGGCTATGTAAACCAGGTAGACCGCTCCGGCCGAAAAAGTGGCGACAACTCGTAATTTAGTTGCAACCACCCCGCAGCTGCTGTGACGCGGATGAGGGTCTCGCGGCCGGCCGGCCGGTCGCCTACGTAGGGTTAACGCGTAGATCCCTCCCTCTTTTTTTGTCGCTTGGTTCCTTTGTTTGTCGGCTGATTTTTAAACTTAAGATATCTATTTACCACAAATTAAGCGTTGTATTGGGTGCCGTTGCGAAAATTGCAATCCGACCCAAACGTTTTAAGTTATGGCCGGAACAATTTGCTGCCCGGTGATTCCGGCCGGCCGCGTACTCTTGCCTTGTTTGTTTGTCCCGCTTGGTTCCTTCGTTTACCGGCCGATTGTTACACTTAAGATGTCTATATACCACAAATTATGCGATGTATTGGATTACTTTGGGAAAATCGCAATGCAACCCATATTTTTTGTTTTAAGGTATGGGCCGGCAAATTCCACTGACCGGCGATTCCGGCCGGACCGCCGTACGTAAAACGCCAACGCGCACGTTCCTCCGGTGTGTGTCGCCTGATTTCTTCATTTGCCGACCTATTGTTACAACTAAGATAACAATCTGTCACAAATTGAACGACGTATCTTATGCCGTTGAGAACATTGTCATCGGACTCAAACTATTTACATTTTGGGCCGGCAAAGTTAACCGTCCTTTGGCTCACGATGGCAGACCGGACAGCCACCACACACAATACTCAAACAGTGATAACACTCAAATAGTCTGAATTTAAATCATGCGGCCCATATTATGGCTAAGGAAAAATTGCACTAGGCTTACCTGATAAATCAAACAAAGTTGCTGATATAACAGTGGACAATTTGCGATGATAACGTCTGACAGTTCTTGGCAAAGGCCAAAGCATACCCACAAAATAGATATTCTCATCTTTTTTGACGAGTTTCATGAAAATCTGATTAGATAAGTCGATTGTCAAATGCATTCAAGCAATTCAAAGTAACTGTCTAAAATTACACTTCCCGCCCGCGTCTCCGCACCACACCATCCCGCCCGATTTCGCTTGCTTATGCATTGATAGCTGATTTAAAACAAACTTTCCTTAGTAAAAGTTGCTTGGATTGTGTTCTATATCAGGAAATGTGTCAATTTTGCGCCGATTTCAGGTTTGCCGGGGTGAGAGGCATGGCCGCCATACCCTCCCCCCCTCCCCCCTCCCCCTGGATCCGCTAGTGGGTGCCGCGGCGAGACGCAATGTGTTTTTGCCTGTAGAGACCAGTGCAGAAAATCCGAGATCTTTGGTCACAGCCCAGTCACGGCCACGGCATGAGCTGGCAAGTCACAGCTTTAGTCACGGCGCTGCAATGCTAACCCTATGGCGCTGGCCTCGCCAGTCACAGTTTCAATCACGGCCGTAACCAGGTCTGGTCCCAGCACTGGGACCAGAATTCTGCAACTCTAGTTGCCTGGCAACGCACGCGCCAGGGCGCTGTACGTGGCAGGAGCTCTCCCGCCCCGTGCGGTCTCTAAATAGTAAATACGTCGCGTTACATCGCATCAGAATTAATTGACCTTTCACATATACATTTGTATGACTCTCAACGTTTTCTCAAACTAGGAAAAATCCTCGAAAAGCTCCTAGACACCCATGCCCTCCGCACGGCGCCATGCAATTAACGTTACGTATGCAAATGATGTTCGGCTATTCTGACCCTCATCCTCGTCATCAGCCGTCGACCAATGAGCGTGGAGAGTGTCAGACGCTGATTGGCCAAGAAGCTGTTGGCAGCAAAACCTGGCTCATGAGCAGATGCGTGAACAAGACCAAGCTGCGGACGTTGCTAATATTTGTCGCCCTTTTCCCCCATGTTAAATAGGCGGAGCGGACCCCCCTGGTTGCGATCAAGGCCGTATAAGAGAGGTAGAGTCATCCGGGGATTGTAGCGCCCCAATCGCTAACATTAGCGTGACGTCACTGGTGCTGTGGTCAGACTCGGCTGTCGCCGCACGCGGCTCGGTGCGGTGCGAATATTTCGAACGGGATACGGATAGTTGCGCCAAAGGTACGATCCTATTTAAGATTACGTTTACCGCGGATAATTATCCCTCCCTTAATTCATGCTGAGGGGGAGACGGCCATACGCTGCCCAGGTCTGTGTGATGTGCGACTGGCGAGACCATTGACATATATAGGTATAGACGAACTACTCCGCCCGGCAGCCGTTCCCGCTAGGCGACACTAGCGCCGCAGCGGAGAAGGGATTGAGTTAGCGCGGCAATGCTTTTGCTATGGCTGAAGAGAGATATTTGCCGGCCTGTAACTCAAAAACTGCGTGGGGTAGCGCACTGGAAAAAGTTTGAGGACGTAGATACATTCATAATGGAATACAGCCAGCACGTTCACGGTAATTATCGTCAAATATCGCCTCTCCGCCATAGCAAAAGCATTGCCGCGCTAACTCATGCCTTCCGCTGCGGCGCTAGTGTCGCTTCAACCGGGAACGGCTGCCGGGCGGCGCAACAGCTGTAGTAGTTCGTCTATACTTATATAGGTCAATGGGCGAGACGGCCATACACTGCACCGGTCTGACTGAGGGGTGAGACGGCCATACGCTGCCTCGGTCTGGCTGAGGTTCGAGACGGCCATACGCTGCACCGGTCTGGCTGAAGGGTGAAACGGGTATACGCTGCCCCGGTCTGGCTGAATGGCGAGACGGCCATACTCTGTCCCGGTCTGGCTGAGGGGTGAAACGGCTATACGCTGCAACGGTCCGGCTAAGGGGCGAGACGGCCACACGCTGCCCCGGTCTGGCTGAGGGGCGAGACAGCCATATGATACACTGGTCCGGCTGAGAAGCGAGACGGCCGTTCGCTGCCCCGGTCCGGCTGAGGGATGAGACGGCCGTACGCTGCCCCCCTCCGGCTGATGAGCGAGACGGCCGTTCGCTGCCCCGGTCTGGCTGAGAGGTGAGACGGCCATACGCTGCTCCGGTCTGGCTGAGGGGCGAGACAGGCTGCCGGCATGTCGGCACAGCTGCCGGCATGCCGGGAGCAGGTAGCGCGCCAGATCCGGGTCTGCCAGGGGATCGCGTGGGTCCAGGAGTTGGAGGACGGCTCCACTCATCGCTGCGGGGTGCCTCGCTGCTCCCGCTGAAATTTCGGCGAACATCACCCTGTAGGCGGATAGCGGATCTCGGCGCGGCCCGGAGCTAGTGTTGGGCGGGGCTTCAGTCGGTGTTCCCAAAGATCTAGAAAAAAAAGTCCAGAGGGAGGTCTTTTTTTCTTTGTGGACTTAGGTTTCTTATCCTCGCTCGGAGTTGCTGCGGAGCTGGCGACACTCGCTGTACGCGGCAGACTGCCGCTGCATTCGCCGCCACCGTTGCTCCCGCTGCTGCCGTCCGGTGTGAAGTGCCCGTAGGGGAGCGGCCCGATCTCGGTGGCTGCGGACGTCACTGCAGGCGCGTGCGGCACCTTGGCAAGCTCGCCGGGGCCGTTGTTGGGTTCAGTTGGGCGGCGTTATCTGGTATGTGGCGTGAGGAAGCCGGTTTTGTTGCGAATGGCAAACAGCTCGCCGGTGGGCTGGCTGCGCGCTCTGTGATCGGTGCGGCTGTGGTGAGCAGAATTGAAGCCGCATTTCCCCGGATGACGGCGAAGGAGCAGCGCTGGAGGAGCCACTCTGTCTCACGGCGCTCACCGGTAACCGCCGTCAACCGGGCGCCGAGCTCGCGAAGGAAAACCTTCGTCAATGGGCCACATGCTCCTCCAGTTTCGAACGCGACTGGCTCAAACCGGAACCGCTGAACAAGCTCGGCGTATTTCCGGCGTTTCGCGACCTCGGCGTCTTGGGCTGCTGCTCCGGCTTTTGTTGCGGCGGAAACTATGTGGGAGTCTGCAAAGCTGTTGATACAGGTGGCATCCCAGACGAGACTGCGCCCTTGATAGAATGGGAAGATAGTCATCCCATCTGGCCTCTTGCCATCGCCGCGGTCGACCCCGTGGGGCTCCAGGAGGGCGGGAACTCCGGCGGACTGCAGGGCTCGCCTGACGATGTCGTTTAGTGCTGTGTGGCGGAGTGTCCACCAGCGCTGAAGCGGCATGCCAGGGAGTGATATCCCTTGCTGTCCGCCAGCGCGCCGCATTTGCAGTAGTGCGCGTGACAGACGTCGGCACCGACGCGAAGGGCGTCGGTGCCGTATATCTATCTATATTTGTTAAAAGTTATTTGCAAAAAAACAGTTTTAACCGACCGCAGACGACATGCGCCAGAATTGACTACTGGAGTGACGTCATAAGTAGAAGGGGACACGTTACGGATATAGGGATGACACCCCCTGACCGCGTTACAGGTATGTCCGCGGGGGCACGCTGATCACGAAAATGACATTCGTCATTTGCCAATAGTGAAGTTGCGAAGGCTGAGGCTCGAGATATTGACTAGAGGAATTGATTGAGACCATTATTTTTTAGATCGGACAATAACTTCGGTTCGTTTTGAGCTGCCCCGGCCTTTGACCTTGGAATTGAGGGTAAAGGTCATTTGCCACGAGTAAGGTTGCGAAGGTGGAGGCTTGACCTTTGAATTGACCCAAGGAATCGATTCAGACCATTATTTTTTAGATCGGACAATAACTTCGGGTCGTTTTGAGCCGCCCCGTCCTTTGACCTTGACAATGACCTTGTAGATGACCGTGCATGTCAAAATTAATGTCATTTTCGTAATCAGCGTGCCCCAATTGACCTGTTACCACATTTTGAGGCGAATCACTACTGACGCTGAATTCGAATTCGAATCCGAATCCGAATCCGACGCTAACTTCACGGACATGTTACAAGTTACCTACAAGGGAAAAAGACTGTTTGTCAAACTCAATGTATATTTTTTAGTTCCGCAGACGCCTACCGAGACAGAGATAAATACATGTAAGCGACAATATCCATCATACTCAGCAGTCAGTACCAAATAACTTGAGTCCAGACTCCAGTCGACTGGTTATGCGGTGGAATAGGGATCAACGAGGCTTGGACTCATCTGATTCCGCATTGTTTCAGCTGTCGCGCTTAAACAATTAGCATGAACACACGCACGCGCACGCGCACGCGCACGCGCACGCACACGCACACGCACACGCACACGCACACGCACACGCACACGCACACGCACACGCACACGCACACGCACACGCACACGCACACGCACACGCACACGCACACGCACACGCACACGCACACGCACACGCACACGCACACGCACACACACACACACACACACACACACACACACACACACACACACACACACACACACACACACACACACACACACACACACACACACACACAGCAGTGGCCACATTGAGAAGCACCCAAAGGCTGCGTGACATGGCCATACCGCCAGCAGTCGAGCGCGCACAGTACTCCCAGCAGACACTCCATGTGAGGTCGCCCGTCGCACCGTTGCTAGGTAGCACTCCATGTGAGGTCGCCCGTCGCACCGTTGCTAGGTAACACTCCATGTGAGGTCGCCCGTCGCACCGTTGCTCGGTGACACTCCATGTGAGGTCGCCCGTCGCACAGTACTCCCAGCAGACACTCCATGTGAGGTCGCCCGTCGCACCGTTGCTAGGTAACACTCCATGTGAGGTCGCCCGTCGCACCGTTGCTAGGTAACACTCCATGTGAGGTCGCCCGTCGCACCGTTGCTAGGTAACACTCCATGTGAGGTCGCCCGTCGCACCGTTGCTCGGTGACACTCCATGTGAGGTCGCCCGTCGCACAGTACTCCCAGCAGACACTCCATGTGAGGTCGCCCGTCGCACCGTTGCTAGGTAACACTCCATGTGAGGTCGCCCGTCGCACCGTTGCTAGGTAACACTCCATGTGAGGTTGCACCGTTGCTAGGTAACACTCCATGTGAGGTCGCCCGTCGTACCGTTGCTAGGTAACACTATGCTAGCTTATGACCGTGGACATTACAAGTACATGTAAGTTAGTTATGGAACACAGAAGAAACACTCGTGCAAAAATGTCCACAGGTGAACCAAGGCAAGCATAACGTTATGCAAATGGGTTGTCACGACATCTGGCGACAAGGCAAGGATGCGCAATACATGAAATGGCACTGGCTGAAAAACGAACGGCAACACCAGCCATATTGTTTCCCATGGCCCACATAGTATTTGAAGAACCATTTCCAGCGTCTCTTCTATCCGTTTATCCGGAACAAATCGAACTTATCCGCAACACGCATACACACAAGATTAAAACTTGAAACAAATGCAAACTATCACATTCAGTTCGACTAGTAAGTACACTGTGTAGTACAGCTCAACGGCCAAAGCCCACCTGATTTCCGTTGCCGTTCCGGGATTATCAGCTCGTCGCCTGCATCCATTCCCGGTAAGATGCCTCTGCAGCTGTTCTAAAGCACAGTTAGCACCGGCTAAAGCGACACCTAATACTGATGGTGTAATAAGCGACAGCGGTGCGCCGGCAGCTTGGCCAGCCGACACTGGTCTGTGCACGGCCGGCCAGACGGTCTGTCTTCCCTCAGAGTTCGTCACACAGCGTCCTGGTGGCATCCCACCCGCGGTAAGCCAGCCGACACTGGTCTGTCTTCCCTCAGAGTTCGTCACACAGCGTCCTGGTGGCATCCCACCCGCGGTGAGCCAGCCGACACTGGTCTGTCTTCCCTCAGAGTTCGTCACACAGCGTCCTGGTGGCATCCCACCCGCGGTAAGCCAGCCGACACTGGTCTGTCTTCCCTCAGAGTTCGTCACACAGCGTCCTGGTGGCATCCCACCCGCGGTAAGCCAGCCGACACTGGTCTGTCTTCCCTCAGAGTTCGTCACACAGCGTCCTGGTGGCATCCCACCCGCGGTAAGCCAGAGTCACACGCAGGTGATCGACAGTTGCCCGAGGTGCCCCGACAGCGATGCCATGGACACCGCAGCCGCACACTCAGCTATTCATGGGCACACACGGACTGCAGCGAGGCGGACAGTTGCCCGAGGTGCCCCGACAGCGATGCCATGGACACCGCAGCCGCACACTCAGCTATTCATGGGCACACACGGACTGCAGCGGGGCGGACAGTTGCCCGAGGTGCCCCGACAGCGATGCCATGGACACCGCAGCCGCACACTCAGCTATTCATGGGCACACCCGGACTGCAGCGGGGCGGACAGTTGCCCGAGGTGCCCCGACAGCGATGCCATGGACACCGCAGCCGAACGCTCAGCTATTCATGGGCACACCCGGACTGCAGCGGGGCGGACAGCGCAGGGCGTCACGCCCACAGCAGGTCAGGCAGTCGCGGACGGACGGCGCGCAGCACACACCCTCCTCAGCGTCCGCTCTCCGGCGTGGTGTTCACCAGACGGCCACCTACACAGTACACACGTGACAACACTGCGTCGCACGCCGCTGCCGTACGTTACACTCGGCTTCAGACACTACTCCTTGATCCGGGGCAGTGCCGAGACAGTATCAGCGGTTCACCACAACACACACACACCCACACCCGCCTGACTCCAGTGGTGGCGGTACTGGCGCAGTTCGCGGCGACGCACCTGACTCCGGCCGACACGCGTCACTCGTGTTTGTAGATGGTGAAGCTCTCAGAGCGGTTCATACCGTGCGTCTCCTCGGTGGCGCTGACCGGGTCAGCCACCACACTCTGGGTCATTGCGTGGCCGTGGCCGCCGCCGCCGCGCACATTGTGCCGCCTGGCCGCGCCACCCGCCACCGCCGGGGCCGCCGGGGCCGCCGGGGCCGCCGGGGCCGCCGCCAGCTCGTCACGGTCACGGTCCAGGCCCAGCAGGTGTTTGCGGCGCAGGTACGGCGAGCGCGACTCGGCCGAGCTGTTCGAGCCGGGCCGCGAGCCGGTGCGCGAGCGAGGCGAGGTCGAGTCGTCGGCGCCCGAGTCGCTGGGCAGGCGGGACTTGCGGCCGCGGCACGGGCCGGGATCGGACGGCGGGTCGGCGGCCGGCCGGCCCGGCACCTGTCGATCGGGCAGTAGATCAGCGGGGACTGTTGAGGTAACACACAGATCGCGTCCCTGCGCAGCGTGACCGGCCAGCGGGGACTGGTGAGGTAACACAGAACACACAAATCGCGTCCCTGCGCAGCGTGACCGAATGTTTGTGACGAAAATAACGTCATGGTGTGACATTAGTATCTCATGGTCTTAATTCAAATAACTCAAAACAATGGACATCACCATGGAGAATACAGGTGCACAAATAATATCCCCAAACTTACCGCGCATTTCCGAGCTGTGGCGGACATTATTTTGCCTCTTCAGACTGGTTATTTGCTACCGTTTCTGTGATGGGCGGCTCACTCTGTTAAAATGGATAGGTACCAACCAAATAAACACAACACATGAACACCGCACATATAGCGCAATCTAAACCAGCGCAGCATGCAGCAACATAAACAAAAAGGCTTGCAATACGTCAATAAAGCAAAATCACAGACAGGACAAGACCAGACACAAGGTGAACGGACCAACACTACAAGATACAATGCAAAAAAACATAACATGGTAAGTTGAATGCTTGCGGCAAATACAGGTGGCACTGAACAGCCGACTGACCTGAGCTCGGACGGTGCGCCGCTGCATGTGCAGGTTGGCGTAGTTTTGTCCGCCGGACGCGCGCCGGTTGCACACCTGTTTGATGCGCTGCAGCATTCCCAGGAAACTCTGCGGTGGAGGCGCACACACACCGTCAGCACAAAACGAGATACACCGCCAACGGCACGGCGGGATCGCATACAGATTGACACATCACACAATACGTCATATGGAAAGCAGAAATAAGTAAACATCCGGCGACATGTCAAATTCCATCACAACTACAATACACGCTCAACGATATAATATGAGAAAAGCAGAATACATGCGACTCGAATACATGGTGTTGAACTTAGCAGTCATGACGAATTACAATTATATGTATTTGAATAACAAGATCAAATCTCACAAAGCTATCTCTACAGGTATACCTGTCATTCATGCATCTCTGCAACCATGCATAGCCCGACTTACCTGAGTATTCTCCCAGGTGTCGCCAAACATGCTAAGCAACGCGAAGCTCAAACTAAAACAAAACAAAACAAAATCATCCATTCCGTTCACAGCCCGCACATTTATAGTCAACCAAAACATACTTCGAACAAAGGCTAAAATAAACGCGTGCAATCGAGTTAACCCGGCATTGACTGGAGTCTCGGCAGAACGCCATTGCCTGGGGAGGGGGGGGGGAGTTAAACGCCCCCAGGTTATCTTCCGAACCAATGATCGCAGCGAGACGCGCAAGGCGGCAACAGTAAGCTCTCAATGAGATGAATCTAAATCATACTAAAAATGTAAAAGTGAGGTCAAATGTCAGGTCACGGTCAGGTCAAAGGTCAACATCGACGTAGTTGAGTTTATGGGCCATACTTTCCATCCAAACCCTTCGATTACGACCATGATCACCCAAAGTGCTTCCAAATGTATGATACACATCCCGCATTTGCTAAAGTTATATTGTTGACCAAGGTCAAGGACAAGGTCAGGTCACAAAAGGTCACTATGCTAAAAATATCTACGAAAGTCATGCAACACATGTTTTATGAGTTATTGTCCACATATAATTCGATAGTACTAGTCTGGTTACCACCTGACTTCATTTACGTGAAGTTAATGTCAAATTCAGGTCAAGTTCAGGTCATTGAAGGTCAAAATGTTAAATTGTTAAATCTAAATCACAAAGGCATGTTGCTAGACCAGTTTTGTATCAGAAATACAGTGGTGTCATTTATTTGTCTGTATATGGTCAATCAAAACAAAAAAACGAAATTTGTAAATATGACGTCATGAGTTACCCATACTTTAGATACCATAATTCAGTCAAAAATAGCGACATCAGTCTGAAATTTGGTATGGTAGTTTCCCATATGTGGTTCTCTGACATATATTCCGGCTTTTTGAATATCTTTGAAAAATTGGATTTTGTGGGCATTTCCCCCAAAACAAATTTTTTTTTCTCATTTTTTTGGGGTCAAAAACAAAATTTTCACAAATCCGAGATAGCCATGTTGAAGCCCTTGCCATTTGCTATCTTTTGACGGGTTGTGATTGCATTGTGCTAAAAATATGGCATTTGTACGGTCTGTTACATTTTAGCTGATTTGGGTGTAAAACTCGTGTGTAGTGACGCCACTAAATTTGATATAACTAGAAATTGTTTCAACGAAATTGCTTCATTTTTTCACAGAAGACGTAAACGTGATTTAGAAGAAGGTACTTGAAGTTTCAAGTTGATAACGCTATTGGTTATTGAGCTATTAAGATGGGGCGTTAACCCCCCCCCCCCCCCCCCCGGATCGGCCCGGCACAATCATCACAACTCTCGCCCAAATCGTTTAAGTTGTTGGTGGGACCTATCCTAACGAACATGCTGGTTGGGAAACAGCTATGACATGCCATGCGTTTCGAAGAAGACGTCCAAGTGCCGCTTTCACATTAGCATAGCGTGACGGGGAACGTGTCCCCGACATTTTCGGATTTTAACATTACGCTAATGTGCGTTGCATGGAAAGAATCGACTTCAGAATGGTTATGTTTCCCCAACTTTCGGGAAGTGGCAGCGCAACTGCTTAGCATAGCCAACATAAGCATGCTCTAACCCTATCCTTACAAAGACTGGGCACGTCCTGACCTTGTCCCCGGCGTGGTTGGGAATGCTCTGACCTTGTCCCAGCCGTGGTTGGGCACGTCCTGACCTTGTCCCCGGCGTGGTTGGGGATGCTCTGACCTTGTCACAGCCGTGGTTGGGGATGCTCTGGCCTTGTCCCAGCCGTGGTTGGGCACGTCCTGACCATGTCCCCGGCGTGGTTGGGGATGCTCTGACCTTGTCCCAGCCGTGGTTGGGTACGTCCTGACCTTGTCCTAGGCGTGGTTGGGGATGCACTGACCTTGTCCCAGCCGTGGTTGGGGATGCTCTGACCTTGTCCCAGCCATGGTTGGGGATGCTCTGACCTTGTCCCAGCCGTGGTTGGGGATGCTCTGACCTTGTCCCAGCCGTGGTTGGGGATGCTCTGACCTTGTCCCAGCCATGGTTGGGGATGCTCTGACCTTGTCCCAGCCGTGGTTGGGGATGCTCTGACCTTGTCCCAGCCGTGGTTGGGGATGCTCTGACCTTGTCCCAGCCGTGGTTGGGGATGCTCTGACCTTGTCCCAGGCGTGGTTGGGGATGCTCTGACCTTGTCCCAGCCGTGGTTGGGCACGTCCTGACCTTGTCCCCGGCGTGGTTGGGGATGCTCTGACCTTGTCCCAGCCATGGTTGGGGATGCTCTGACCTTGTCCCAGCCGTGGTTGGGGATGCTCTGACCTTGTCCCAGCCGTGGTTGGGGATGCTCTGACCTTGTCCCAGCCGTGGTTGGGGATGCTCTGACCTTGTCCCAGCCATGGTTGGGGATGCTCTGACCTTTTCCCAGCCGTGGTTGGGGATGCTCTGACCTTTTCCCAGCCGTGGTTGGGGATGCTCTGACCTTTTCCCAGCTGTGGTTGGGGATGCTCTGACCTTGTCCCAGCCATGGTTGGGGATGCTCTGACCTTGTCCCAGCCGTGGTTGGGGATGCTCTGACCTTTTCCCAGTCGTGGTTGGGGATGCTCTGACCTTTTCCCAGCCGTGGTTGGGGATGCTCTGACCTTTTCCCAGCCGTGGTTGGGGATGCTCTGACCTTGTCCCAGCCATGGTTGGGGATGCTCTGACCTTGTCCCAGCCGTGGTTGGGGATGCTCTGACCTTGTCCCAGCCGTGGTTGGGCACGTCCTGACCTTGTCCCAGCCGTGGTTGGGGATGCTCTGACCTTGTCCCAGCCGTGGTTGGGGATGCTCTGACCTTGTCCCAGCCGTGGTTGGGGATGCTCTGACCTTGTCCCAGCCGTGGTTGGGGATGCTCTGACCTTGTCCCAGCCGTGGTTGGGGATGCTCTGACCTTTTCCCAGCCGTGGTTGGGGATGCTCTGACCTTGTCCCAGCCGTGGTTGGGGATGCTCTGACCTTGTCCCAGCCGTGGTTGGGGATGCTCTGACCTTGTCCCAGCCATGGTTGGGGATGCTCTGACCTTGTCCCAGCCGTGGTTGGGGATGCTCTGACCTTTTCCCAGCCGTAGTTGGGGATGCTCTGACCTTGTCCTAGGCGTGGTTGGGGATGCTCTGACCTTGTCCCAGCCGTGGTTGGGGATGCTCTGACCTTGTCCCAGCCGTGGTTGGGGATGCTCTGACCTTGTCCCAGCCGTGGTTGGGCACGTCCTGACCTTTTCCCAGCCGTGGTTGGGGATGCTCTGACCTTGTCCCAGCCGTGGTTGTGGATGCTCTGACCTTGTCCCAGCCGTGGTTGGGGATGCTCTGACCTTGTCCCAGCCATGGTTGGGGATGCTCTGACCTTGTCCCAGCCGTGGTTGGGCACGTCCTGACCTTGTCCCCGGCGTGGTTGGGGATGCTCTGACCTTGTCCCAGCCGTGGTTGGGGATGCTCTGACCTTGTCCCAGCCGTGGTTGGGCACGTCCTGATCTTGTCCCAGCCGTGGTTGGGGATGCTCTGACCTTGTCCCAGCCGTGGTTGGGGATGCTCTGACCTTGTCCCAGCCGTGGTTGGGGATGCTCTGACCTTGTCCCAGCCATGGTTGGGGATGCTCTGACCTTGTCCCAGCCGTGGTTGGGGATGCTCTGACCTTGTCCCAGCCGTGGTTGGGGATGCTCTGACCTTTTCCCAGCCGTGGTTGGGGATGCTCTGACCTTGTCCCAGCCGTGGTTGGGGATGCTCTGACCTTGTCCCAGCCGTGGTTGGGGATGCTCTGACCTTGTCCCAGCCATGGTTGGGGATGCTCTGACCTTTTCCCAGCCGTGGTTGGGGATGCTCTGACCTTGTCCCAGCCGTGGTTGGGCACGTCCTGACCTTGTCCCCGGCGTGGTTGGGGATGCTCTGACCTTGTCCCAGCTGTGGTTGGGGATGCTCTGACCTTGTCCCAGCCGTGGTTGGGGATGCTTTGACCTTGTCCCAGCCGTGGTTGGGGATGCTCTGACCTTGTCCCAGCCGTGGTTGGGGATGCTCTGACCTTGTCCCAGCCGTGGTTGGGGATGCTCTGACCTTGTCCCAGCCGTGGTTGGGGATGCTCTGGCCTTGTCCCAGGCGTGGTTGGGGATGCTCTGACCTTGTCCTAGGCGTGGTTGGGGATGCACTGACCTTGTCCCAGCCGTGGTTGGGGATGCTCTGACCTTGTCCCAGCCGTGGTTGGGGATGCTCTTACCTTGTCCCAGCCGTGGTTGGGGATGCTCTGCAGCTGTGAGATCATCTCCAGGCTGGTGTGGGCGTCGGCACTGTTTTGAACGTCAGCGGCGGCCAGCAGGTACTGCTCAAGCTCAGAGCAGCAGCTGGACTCAGCCAAAGACATGAACCTACCGCAACACGATACACAGCCTGGTCAGACGGAGTGTCTGGGTATCAGACTGGTCAGACAGAGTGTCACATTCAGACACATACTGGTCAGACGGAGTGTCACATTCAGACACAGACTGGTCAGACGGAGTGTCACATTCAGACTGGTCAGACGGAGTGTCACATTCAGACACAGACTGGTCAGACGGAGTGTCACATACAGACACAGACTGGTCAGACGGAGTGTCACATTCAGGCACAGACTGGTCAGACGGAGTGTCACATACAGACACAGACTGGTCAGACGGAGTGTCACATTCAGACACAGCCTGGTCAGACGGAGTGTCACATAGACACATACTGGTCAGACAGAGTGTCACATTCAGACACAGACTGGTCAGACGGAGTGTCACATTCAGACACAGACTGGTCAGACGGAGTGACACATTCAGACACAGACTGGTCAGACGGAGTGTCACATTCAGACACAGCCTGGTCAGACGGAGTGTCACATTCAGACACAGACTGGTCAGACGGAGTGTCACATAGACACATACTGGTCAGACGAAGTGTCACATTCAGACACATACTGGTCAGACGGAGTGACACATTCAGACACAGACTGGTCAGACGGAGTGTCACATTCAGACACAGACTGGTCAGACAGTGTCACATTCAGACACAGACTGGTCAGACGGTGTATCTGGGTATCAGACTGGTCAGACGGAGTGTCACATTCAGACACAGACTGGTCAGACGGAGTGTCACATTCAGACACAGACTGGTCAGACGGTGTATCTGGGTATCAGACTGGTCAGACGGAGTGTCACATTCAGACAGACTGGTCAGATGGAGTGTCACATTCAGACACAGACTGGTCAGACGGAGTGTCACATTCAGACACAGACTGGTCAGACGGAGTGTCTGGGTATCAGACTGGTCAGACGAAGTGTCACATTCAGACACATACTGGTCAGACGGAGTGTCACATTCAGACACAGCCTGGTCAGACGGAGTGACACATTCAGACACAGACTGGTCAGACGGAGTGCCACATTCAGCAAACACCTTTAGCTGATTGCTTTTTTCCCAACAAATATTTCCAAGTAATTCCGACTTTTAAGCAGATCTTAATCTATTAATCATAATAACGTTTATTTCGCACCAGCGCAGGTACATGTCCGGTACATATCACTATTAGTGCGCCACCTCTTACTTGTCTGAGACGAGGATGCCGCCGAGGTTTCTGCTGAGGAAGACGACCGAGTTGCTGAGGAGTGTCTCCACCATGTCTCGGACCTGCTGCGACCAGCGGGCAGCCGGCAGCTGAACAGAGAGCCGCCGGCAGTCCAGCAGCACGTCCAGCACCGTGTCCTGGCTCTGTGGGTACAAACAACAGCAGGTTATACAGAACAGCACCGTGTCCTGGCTCTGTGGGTACAAACAACAGCAGGTTATACAGAACAGCACCGTGTCCTGGCTCTGTGGGTACAGCAACAGCAGGTTATACAGAACAGCACCGTGTCCTGGCTCTGTGGTCTCAAACAACAGCAGGTTATACAGAACAGCACCGTGTCCTGACTCTGTGGGTACAAACAACAGCAGGTTATACAGAACAGCACCGTGTCCTGGCTCTGTGGTCTCAAACAACAGCAGGTTATACAGAACAGCACTGTGTCCTGACTCTGTGGTCTCAAACAACAGCAGGTTATACAGAACAGCACCGTGTCCTGACTCTGTGGGTACAGCAACAGCAGGTTATACAGAACAGCACCGTGTCCTGGCTCTGTGGGTACAAACAACAGCAGGTTATACAGAACAGCACCGTGTCCTGGCTCTGTGGGTACAAACAACAGCAGGTTATACAGAACAGCACCGTGTCCTGGCTCTGTGGGTACAAACAACAGCAGGTTATACAGAACAGCACCGTGTCCTGGCTCTGTGGTCTCAAACAACAGCAGGTTATACAGAACAGCACCGTGTCCTGGCTCTGTGGTCTCAAACAACAGCAGGTTATACAGAACAGCACCGTGTCCTGGCTCTGTGGGTACAAACAACAGCAGGTTATACAGAACAGCACCATGTCCTGACTCTGTGGGTACAAACAACAGCAGGTTATACAGAACAGCACCATGTCCTGACTCTGTGGTCTCAAACAACAACAGGTTATACAGAACAGCACCGTGTCCTGGCTCTGTGGTCTCAAACAACAGCAGGTTATACAGAACAGCACCGTGTCCTGGCTCTGTGGTCTCAAACAACAGCAGGTTATACAGAACAGCACCGTGTCCTGACTCTGTGGTCTCAAACAACAGCAGGTTATACAGAACAGCACCATGTCCTGACTCTGTGGTCTCAAACAACAGCAGGTTATACAGAACAGCACTGTGTCCTGACTGTGGTCTCAAACAACAGCAGGTTATACAGAACAGCACCGTGTCCTGGCTCTGTGGGTACAAACAACAGCAGGTTATACAGAACAGCACCGTGTCCTGACTCTGTGGTCTCAAACAACAGCAGGTTATACAGAACAGCACCGTGTCCTGACTCTGTGGGTACAAACAACAGCAGGTTATACAGAACAGCACCGTGTCCTGGCTCTGTGGGTACAAACAACAGCAGGTTATACAGAACAGCACCGTGTCCTGGCTCTGTGGGTACAAACAACAGCAGGTTATACAGAACAGCACCGTGTACTGGCTCTGTGGTCTCAAACAACAGCAGGTTATACAGAACAGCACAGTGTCCTGGCTCTGTGGTCTCAAACAACAGCAGGTTATACAGAACAGCACCGTGTCCTGACTCTGTGGTCTCAAACAACAGCAGGTTATACAGAACAGCACCGTGTCCTGGCTCTGTGGTCTCAAACAACAGCAGGTTATACAGAACAGCACCGTGTCCTGGCTCTGTGGGTACAAACAGCAGCAGGTTATACAGAACAGCACCGTGTCCTGACTCTGTGGGTACAAACAACAGCAGGTTATACAGAACAGCACCGTGTCCTGACTCTGTGGTCTCAAACAACAGCAGGTTATACAGAACAGCACCATGTCCTGGCTCTGTGGGTACAAACAACAGCAGGTTATACAGAACAGCACCGTGTCCTGACTCTGTGGGTACAAACAACAGCAGGTTATACAGAACAGCACCATGTCCTGGCTCTGTGGGTACAAACAACAGCAGGTTATACAGAACAGCACCATGTCCTGACTCTGTGGGTACAAACAACAACAGGTTATACAGAACAGCACCATGTCCTGACTCTGTGGGTACAAACAACAGCAGGTTATACAGAACAGCACCATGTCCTGACTCTGTGGTCTCAAACAACAGCAGGTTATACAGAACAGCACCGTGTCCTGACTCTGTGGGTACAAACAACAGCAGGTTATACAGAACAGCACCATGTCCTGGCTCTGTGGTCTCAAACAACAGCAGGTTATACAGAACAGCACCGTGTCCTGGCTCTGTGGTCTCAAACAACAGCAGGTTATACAGAACAGCACCGTGTCCTGACTCTGTGGGTACAAACAACAGCAGGTTATACAGAACAGCACCGTGTCCTGGCTCTGTGGGTACAGCAACAGCAGGTTATACAGAACAGCACCGTGTCCTGGCTCTGTGGGTACAAACAACAGCAGGTTATACAGAACAGCACCATGTCCTGACTCTGTGGTCTCAAACAACAGCAGGTTATACAGAACAGCACCGTGTCCTGGCTCTGTGGTCTCAAACAACAGCAGGTTATACAGAACAGCACCGTGTCCTGGCTCTGTGGGTACAAACAACAGCAGGTTATACAGAACAGTACCGTGTCCTGGCTCTGTGGGTACAGCAACAGCAGGTTATACAGAACAGCACCGTGTCCTGGCTCTGTGGTCTCAAACAACAGCAGGTTATACAGAACAGCACCGTGTCCTGACTCTGTGGGTACAAACAACAGCAGGTTATACAGAACAGCACCATGTCCTGACTCTGTGGTCTCAAACAACAGCAGGTTATACAGAACAGCACCGTGTCCTGACTCTGTGGGTACAAACAACAGCAGGTTATACAGAACAGCACCGTGTCCTGACTCTGTGGTCTCAAACAACAGCAGGTTATACAGAACAGCACCGTGTCCTGGCTCTGTGGTCTCAAACAACAGCAGGTTATACAGAACAGCACCATGTCCTGACTCTGTGGGTACAAACAACAACAGGTTATACAGAACAGCACCGTGTCCTGGCTCTGTGGGTACAAACAACAGCAGGTTATACAGAACAGCACCGTGTCCTGGCTCTGTGGTCTCAAACAACAGCAGGTTATACAGAACAGCACCGTGTCCTGGCTCTGTGGTCTCAAACAACAGCAGGTTATACAGAACAGCACCGTGTCCTGGCTCTGTGGTCTCAAACAACAACAGGTTATACAGAACAGCACCGTGTCCTGGCTCTGTGGGTACAGCAACAGCAGGTTATACAGAACAGCACCGTGTCCTGGCTCTGTGGTCTCAAACAACAGCAGGTTATACAGAACAGCACCGTGTCCTGACTCTGTGGTCTCAAACAACAGCAGGTTATACAGAACAGCACCATGTCCTGGCTCTGTGGTCTCAAACAACAGCAGGTTATACAGAACAGCACCGTGTCCTGGCTCTGTGGTCTCAAACAACAGCAGGTTATACAGAACAGCACCGTGTCCTGACTCTGTGGGTACAAACAACAGCAGGTTATACAGAACAGCACCGTGTCCTGGCTCTGTGGGTACAAACAACAGCAGGTTATACAGAACAGCACCGTGTCCTGACTCTGTGGGTACAAACAACAGCAGGTTATACAGAACAGCACCGTGTCCTGACTATGTGGTCTCAAACAACAGCAGGTTATACAGAACAGCACCGTGTCCTGACTCTGTGGGTACAAACAGCAGCAGGTTATACAGAACAGCACCGTGTCCTGGCTCTGTGGTCTCAAACAACAGCAGGTTATACAGAACAGCACCGTGTCCTGGCTCTGTGGTCTCAAACAACAGCAGGTTATACAGAACAGCACCGTGTCCTGGCTCTGTGGGTACAAACAACAGCAGGTTATACAGAACAGCACCGTGTCCTGGCTCTGTGGGTACAAACAACAGCAGGTTATACAGAACAGCACCGTGTCCTGGCTCTGTGGGTACAAACAACAGCAGGTTATACAGAACAGCACCGTGTCCTGACTGTGGGTACAAACAACAGCAGGTTATACAGAACAGCACCGTGTCCTGGCTCTGTGGGTACAAACAACAGCAGGTTATACAGAACAGCACCGTGTCCTGGCTCTGTGGGTACAAACAACAGCAGGTTATACAGAACAGCACCGTGTCCTGGCTCTGTGGTCTCAAACAACAGCAGGTTATACAGAACAGCACCGTGTCCTGGCTCTGTGGTCTCAAACAACAGCAGGTTATACAGAACAGCACCGTGTCCTGACTCTGTGGGTACAAACAACAGCAGGTTATACAGAACAGCACCGTGTCCTGGCTCTGTGGTCTCAAACAACAGCAGGTTATACAGAACAGCACCGTGTCCTGGCTCTGTGGGTACAAACAACAGCAGGTTATACAGAACAGCACCGTGTCCTGGCTCTGTGGGTACAAACAACAGCAGGTTATACAGAACAGCACCGTGTCCTGGCTCTGTGGGTACAAACAACAGCAGGTTATACAGAACAGCACCGTGTCCTGGCTCTGTGGTCTCAAACAACAGCAGGTTATACAGAACAGCACCGTGTCCTGGCTCTGTGGGTACAAACAACAGCAGGTTATACAGAACAGCACCGTGTCCTGGCTCTGTGGGTACAAACAACAGCAGGTTATACAGAACAGCACCGTGTCCTGGCTCTGTGGTCTCAAACAACAGCAGGTTATACAGAACAGCACCGTGTCCTGACTCTGTGGGTACAAACAACAGCAGGTTATACAGAACAGCACCATGTCCTGACTCTGTGGTCTCAAACAACAGCAGGTTATACAGAACAGCACCATGTCCTGACTCTGTGGTCTCAAACAACAGCAGGTTATACAGAACAGCACCGGGTCCTGGCTCTGTGGGTACAAACAACAGCAGGTTATACAGAACAGCACCGTGTCCTGACTCTGTGGTCTCAAACAACAGCAGGTTATACAGAACAGCACCGTGTCCTGGCTCTGTGGGTACAAACAACAGCAGGTTATACAGAACAGCACCGTGTCCTGGCTCTGTGGGTACAAACAACAGCAGGTTATACAGAACAGCACCGTGTCCTGGCTCTGTGGGTACAAACAACAGCAGGTTATACAGAACAGCACCGTGTCCTGACTCTGTGGTCTCAAACAACAGCAGGTTATACAGAACAGCACCGTGTCCTGGCTCTGTGGGTACAAACAACAGCAGGTTATACATAACAGCACCGTGTCCTGACTCTGTGGTCTCAAACAACAGCAGGTTATACAGAACAGCACCGTGTCCTGGCTCTGTGGTCTCAAACAACAGCAGGTTATACAGAACAGCACCGTGTCCTGGCTCTGTGGTCTCAAACAACAGCAGGTTATACAGAACAGCACCGTGTCCTGACTCTGTGGTCTCAAACAACAGCAGGTTATACAGAACAGCACCGTGTCCTGGCTCTGTGGTCTCAAACAACAGCAGGTTATACAGAACAGCACCATGTCCTGGCTCTGTGGTCTCAAACAACAGCAGGTTATACAGAACAGCACCATGTCCTGACTCTGTGGGTACAAACAACAGCAGGTTATACAGAACAGCACCGTGTCCTGACTCTGTGGGTACAAACAACAGCAGGTTATACAGAACAGCACCGTGTCCTGACTCTGTGGGTACAACAACAGCAGGTTATACAGAACAGCACCGTGTCCTGGCTCTGTGGTCTCAAACAACAGCAGGTTATACAGAACAGCACCGTGTCCTGGCTCTGTAGGTACAGCAACAGCAGGTTATACGGAACAGCACCGTGTCCTGACTCTGTGGGTACAACAACAGCAGGTTATACAGAACAGCACCGTGTCCTGGCTCTGTGGGTACAGCAACAGCAGGTTATACAGAACAGCACCGTGTCCTGACTCTGTGGGTACAACAACAGCAGGTTATACAGAACAGCACCATGTCCTGACTCTGTGGGTACAAACAACAGCAGGTTATACAGAACAGCACCGTGTCCTGGCTCTGTGGTCTCAAACAACAGCAGGTTATACAGAACAGCACCATGTCCTGGCTCTGTGGGTACAAACAGCAGCAGGGACACTTACACACCGATCAGAGGTGAAATCGGCAGCGAGTGGTCAGCAGCAGGGACCACTCTTATAAACCGATCAAAGGTGAAGTCAGCAGCGAGTGGTCAGCCCCATCCCACATGGCCGGGAACACGAGGTCGCGACCACACATATTCAGTTAGACATCATTGTTGCATTTATCAGCGAGCAATGCGATCAATGTGTATGTCAAGCACGGGGTTCGCGAGAGCAGCTGGACAGCCTCCAGGGCACCCGGTTCCCAGGGATACCCAGTCCCCGGGGATACCCAGTCCCCAGGGATATCCAGTCCCCGGGGATATCCAGTCCCCGGGGATACCCAGTCCCCGGGGATATCCAGTCCCCGGGGATACCCAGTCCTCGGTGGTTGGTACCCAGTCCCGGGGGATACCCAGTCCCCAGGGATATCCAGTCCCCGGGGATATCCAGTCCCCGGGGATACCCAGTCAACGGGGATACCCAGTCCCAGGGATACCCAGTCCCAGGGATACCCAGTCCCCGGGGATATCCAGTCCCCGGGGATACCCAGTCCTCGGTGGTTGGTACCCAGTCCCGGGGGATACCCCGTCCCCGCTGGCAGCGTCCCCCGCCCCCGTCTCACCAGTGTGGCGGCCTCCTGGAAGCACCAGGCGCGGTACTCGTCAGTGATATCGCTGAAGCTCGGGTCGGCCCAGACGGTGACGCGGTTCTGAGTGACCCAGGCGAGACAGCGGGCGGCCAGGTCGTCCAGGTCGCAGTCGGCCGCTGTACAGAGCGTCTCCAGCACGCCCGGGATACACTCACTGCACGGCTGCCGGTCAGAGGGCAGAACGGCGGACACGATCGTGTTAATCGGGGCTTTGTGGCTCCGGCAGTGGCCGTCATCGGACGCCCATTAGGAATCACAAGTGTTTAAGGCGATGGGCTAGGCCATTACAATGAACTACAAACGTATGAAAATAATTTTCTTGAATGACTAATGCAGTCTTGATAGGTGTAACAGACGTTCAGGTGCGTTACGGCTACTTCAATGTGCTGATTGTGCAATGCACAGCTGCAAAGACTCTGCTCAGCGTTGCGGTGCCCTCGCACTGCGTCGACTGACATACAATAACGATGCATTGCACGCAGTGTTAACAGGCACGATGGACGTTATGACTTTCGAACACGATGGACGTTATGACTTTCGAACGTTTAACGACGCACTGAACAGCTGCAACAGAGATGTGCAGGGTTGTATATCTCCTGCTGACCGTCACACGGGACTGAACACTCGACGTGTCTACCTGAATCAGCAGCGCACACTGAAACGGGTCCAGGGTCCCGCGACCAAACAAAGCCGTTAGGAAGCTCACGACGAGGATAACACAGCGACGAGGTCACCAGCAGATCAAACAGCCACGAGGTCACCAGCAGATAACACAGCGACGAGGTCACCAGCAGATTAAACAGCGACGAGGTCGCCAGCAGATAACACAGCGACGAGGTCACCAGCAGATAACACAGCGACGAGGTCACCAGCAGATCGAACAGCGACGAGGTCACCAGCAGATAACACAGCGACGAGGTCACCAGCAGATCAAACAGCGACGAGGTCACCAGCAGATCAAACAGCGACGAGGTCACCAGCAGATCAAACAGCGACGAGGTCACCAGCAGATCAAACAGCGACGAGGTCACCAGCAGATCAAACAGCGACGAGGTCACCAGCAGATTAAACAGCGACGAGGTCGCCAGCAGATCAAACAGTGACGAGGTCACCAGCAGATCAAACAGCGACGAGGTCACTAGCAGATCAAACAGCGACGAGGTCACCAGCAGATAACACAGCGACGAGGTCACCAGCAGATCAAACAGCGACGAGGTCACCAGCAGATCAAACAGCGACGAGGTCACCAGCAGATTAAACAGCGACGAGGTCACCAGCAGATCGAACAGCAACGAGGTCACCAGCAGATAACACAGCGACGAGGTCACCAGCAGATCAAACAGCGACGAGGTCACCAGCAGATAACACAGCGACGAGGTCACCAGCAGATCAAACAGCGACGAGGTCACCAGCAGATCAAACAGCGACGAGGTCACCAGCAGATAACACAGCGACGAGGTCACCAGCAGATCAAACAGCGACGAGGTCACCAGCAGATCAAACAGCGACGAGGTCACCAGCAGATAACACAGCGACGAGGTCACCAGCAGATCAAACAGCGACGAGGTCACCAGCAGATCAAACAGCGACGAGGTCACCAGCAGATCAAACAGTGACGAGGTCACCAGCAGATCAAACAGCGACGAGGTCACCAGCCGATCAAACAGCGACGAGGTCACCAGCATATCAAACAGCGACGAGGTCACCAGCAGATAACACAGCGACGAGGTCACCAGCAGATCAAACAGTGACGAGGTCACCAGCAGATCAAACAGCGACGAGGTCACCAGCAGATCGAACAGCGACGAGGTCACCAGCAGATCGAACAGCGACGAGGTCACCAGCAGATCAAACAGTGACGAGGTCACCAGCAGATCAAACAGCGACGAGGTCACCAGCAGATAACACAGCGACGAGGTCACCAGCAGATCAAACAGCGACGAGGTCACCAGCAGATAACACAGCGACGAGGTCACCAGCAGATCAAACAGCGACGAGGTCACCAGCAGATCAAACAGTGACGAGGTCACCAGCAGATCGAACAGCGACGAGGTCACCAGCAGGTCAAACAGCGACGAGGTCACCAGCAGATAACACAGCGACGAGGTCACCAGCAGGTCAAACAGCGACGAGGTCACCAGCAGATCAAACAGCGACGAGGTCACCAGCAGATTAAACAGCGACGAGGTCACTAGCAGATCAAACAGCGACGAGGTCACCAGCAGGTCAAACAGCGACGAGGTCACCAGCAGATCAAACAGCGACGAGGTCACCAGCAGATTAAACAGCGACGAGGTCACCAGCAGATAACACAGCGACGAGGTCACCAGCAGATCGAACAGCGACGAGGTCACCAGCAGATAACACAGCGACGAGGTCACCAGCAGATCGAACAGCGACGAGGTCACCAGCAGATAACACAGCGACGAGGTCACCAGCAGATAACACAGCGACGAGGTCACCAGCAGATCGAACAGCGACGAGGTCACCAGCAGATCAAACAGTGACGAGGTCACCAGCAGATCAAACAGCGACGAGGTCACCAGCAGATCAAACAGCGACGAGGTCACCAGCAGATAACACAGCGACGAGGTCACCAGCAGATCGAACAGCGACGAGGTCACCAGCAGATCAAACAGCGACGAGGTCACCAGCAGATCGAACAGCGACGAGGTCACCAGCAGATCAAACAGCGACGAGGTCACCAGCAGATAACACAGCGACGAGGTCACCAGCAGATAACACAGCGACGAGGTCACCAGCAGATCAAACAGTGACGAGGTCACCAGCAGATCAAACAGCGACGAGGTCACCAGCAGATCGAACAGCGACGAGGTCACCAGCAGATAACACAGCGACGAGGTCACCAGCAGATCAAACAGCGACGAGGTCACCAGCAGATAACACAGCGACGAGGTCACCAGCAGATCAAACAGCGACGAGGTCACCAGCAGATCAAACAGCGACGAGGTCACCAGCAGGTCAAACAGCGACGAGGTCACCAGCAGATCAAACAGCGACGAGGTCACCAGCAGATCAAACAGCGACGAGGTCACCAGCAGATCAAACAGTGACGAGGTCACCAGCAGATAACACAGTGACGAGGTCACCAGCAGATAACACAGTGACGAGGTCACCAGCAGATAACACAGCGACGAGGTCACCAGCAGATAACACAGCGACGAGGTCACCAGCAGATCAAACAGTGACGAGGTCACCAGCAGATAACACAGTGACGAGGTCACCAGCAGATAACACAGTGACGAGGTCACCAGCAGATTAAACAGCGACGAGGTCACCAGCAGATTAAACAGCGACGAGGTCACCAGCAGATTAAACAGCGACGAGGTCACCAGCAGATAACACAGCGACGAGGTCACCAGCAGATCAAACAGTGACGAGGTCACCAGCAGATAACACAGTGACGAGGTCACCAGCAGATAACACAGTGACGAGGTCACCAGCAGATAACACAGTGACGAGGTCACCAGCAGATAACACAGCGACGAGGTCACCAGCAGATAACACAGCGACGAGGTCACCAGCAGATCAAACAGTGACGAGGTCACCAGCAGATAACACAGTGACGAGGTCACCAGCAGATAACACAGTGACGAGGTCACCAGCAGATAACACAGCGACGAGGTCACCAGCAGATCAAACAGTGACGAGGTCACCAGCAGATAACACAGTGACGAGGTCACCAGCAGATAACACAGTGACGAGGTCACCAGCAGATAACACAGTGACGAGGTCACCAGCAGATCAAACAGTGACGAGGTCACCAGCAGATCAAACAGCGACGAGGTCACCAGCAGATAACACAGCGACGAGGTCACCAGCAGATCAAACAGCGACGAGGTCACCAGCAGATCAAACAGCGACGAGGTCACCAGCAGGTCAAACAGCGACGAGGTCACCAGCAGATCAAACAGCGACGAGGTCACCAGCAGATCAAACAGCGACGAGGTCACCAGCAGATCAAACAGTGACGAGGTCACCAGCAGATAACACAGTGACGAGGTCACCAGCAGATAACACAGTGACGAGGTCACCAGCAGATAACACAGCGACGAGGTCACCAGCAGATAACACAGCGACGAGGTCACCAGCAGATCAAACAGTGACGAGGTCACCAGCAGATAACACAGTGACGAGGTCACCAGCAGATAACACAGTGACGAGGTCACCAGCAGATTAAACAGCGACGAGGTCACCAGCAGATTAAACAGCGACGAGGTCACCAGCAGATTAAACAGCGACGAGGTCACCAGCAGATAACAGAGCGACGAGGTCACCAGCAGATCAAACAGTGACGAGGTCACCAGCAGATAACACAGTGACGAGGTCACCAGCAGATAACACAGTGACGAGGTCACCAGCAGATAACACAGTGACGAGGTCACCAGCAGATAACACAGCGACGAGGTCACCAGCAGATAACACAGCGACGAGGTCACCAGCAGAACAAACAGTGACGAGGTCACCAGCAGATAACACAGTGACGAGGTCACCAGCAGATAACACAGTGACGAGGTCACCAGCAGATAACACAGCGACGAGGTCACCAGCAGATCAAACAGTGACGAGGTCACCAGCAGATAACACAGTGACGAGGTCACCAGCAGATAACACAGTGACGAGGTCACCAGCAGATAACACAGTGACGAGGTCACCAGCAGGTCAAACAGCGACGAGGTCACCAGCAGATAACACAGCGACGAGGTCACCAGCAGATCAAACAGCGACGAGGTCACCAGCAGATCAAACAGCGACGAGGTGACCAGCAGGTCAAACAGCGACGAGGTCACCAGCAGATAACACAGCGACGAGGTCACCAGCAGATCAAACAGCGACGAGGTCACCAGCAGATCAAACAGCGACGAGGTCACCAGCAGATAACACAGCGACGAGGTCACCAGCAGATAACACAGTGACGAGGTCACCAGCAGATAACACAGCGACGAGGTCACCAGCAGATAACACAGCGACGAGGTCACCAGCAGATCAAACAGTGACGAGGTCACCAGCAGATCAAACAGTGACGAGGTCACCAGCAGATCAAACAGCGACGAGGTCACCAGCAGATAACACAGTGACGAGGTCACCAGCAGATAACACAGTGACGAGGTCACCAGCAGATAACACAGTGACGAGGTCACCAGCAGATCGAACAGCGACGAGGTCACTAGCAGATCAAACAGCGACGAGGTCACCAGCAGATAACACAGTGACGAGGTCACCAGCAGATAACACAGTGACGAGGTCACCAGCAGATAACACAGTGACGAGGTCACCAGCAGATCGAACAGCGACGAGGTCACCAGCAGATCAAACAGCGACGAGGTCACCAGCAGGTCAAACAGCGACGAGGTCACCAGCAGGTCAAACAGCGACGAGGTCACCAGCAGATCAAACAGTGACGAGGTCACCAGCAGATAACACAGCGACGAGGTCACCAGCAGGTCAAACAGTGACGAGGTCACCAGCAGATCAAACAGCGACGAGGTCACCAGCAGATCGAACAGCGACGAGGTCGCCAGCAGATAACACAGCGACGAGGTCACCAGCAGATAACACAGCGACGAGGTCACTAGCAGATCAAACAGCGACGAGGTCACCAGCAGATTAAACAGCGACGAGGTCACCAGCAGATAACACAGCGACGAGGTCACCAGCAGATCAAACAGCGACGAGGTCACCAGCAGATCAAACAGTGACGAGGTCACCAGCAGATAACACAGCGACGAGGTCACCAGCAGATAACACAGCGACGAGGTCACCAGCAGATCAAACAGCGACGAGGTCACCAGCAGATAACACAGCGACGAGGTCACCAGCAGATAACACAGCGACGAGGTCACCAGCAGATAACACAGTGACGAGGTCACCAGCAGATCAAACAGCGACGAGGTCACCAGCAGATCAAACAGCGACGAGGTCACCAGCAGATAACACAGTGACGAGGTCACCAGCAGATCAAACAGTGACGAGGTCACCAGCAGATCAAACAGTGACGAGGTCACCAGCAGATAACACAGCGACGAGGTCACCAGCAGATAACACAGCGACGAGGTCACCAGCAGATAACACAGCGACGAGGTCACCAGCAGATAACACAGCGACGAGGTCACCAGCAGATAACACAGCGACGAGGTCACCAGCAGATAACACAGTGACGAGGTCACCAGCAGATAACACAGCGACGAGGTCACTAGCAGATCAAACAGCGACGAGGTCACCAGCAGATTAAACAGCGACGAGGTCACCAGCAGATAACACAGCGACGAGGTCACCAGCAGATCAAACAGCGACGAGGTCACCAGCAGATCAAACAGCGACGAGGTCACTAGCAGATAACACAGCGACGAGGTCACCAGCAGATCAAACAGCGACGAGGTCGCCAGCAGATCAAACAGTGACGAGGTCACCAGCAGGTCAAACAGTGACGAGGTCACCAGCAGATCAAACAGTGGCGAGGTCACCAGCAGATCAAACAGTGGCGAGGTCACCAGCAGATCGAACAGCGACGAGGTCACCAGCAGATCAAACAGCGACGAGGTCACCAGCAGATCAAACAGCGACGAGGTCACCAGCAGATAACACAGTGGCGAGGTCACCAGCAGATTAAACAGCGACGAGGTCGCCAGCAGATCGAACAGCGACGAGGTCACCAGCAGATCAAACAGCGACGAGGTCACCAGCAGATCAAACAGTGACGAGGTCACCAGCAGATCAAACAGTGACGAGGTCACCAGCAGATAACACAGCGACGAGGTCACCAGCAGATCGAACAGCGACGAGGTCACCAGCAGATTAAACAGCGACGAGGTCGCCAGCAGATCGAACAGCGACGAGGTCACCAGCAGATCAAACAGTGACGAGGTCACCAGCAGATCAAACAGTGACGAGGTCACCAGCAGGTCAAACAGCGACGAGGTCACCAGCAGATCAAACAGTGACGGAAGGTCACCAGCAGATCAAACAGCGACGAGGTCACCAGCAGATCAAACAGCGACGAGGTCACCAGCAGATAACACAGCGACGAGGTCACCAGCAGATCAAACAGTGACGGAAGGTCACCAGCAGATCAAACAGTGACGAGGTCACCAGCAGATAACACAGCGACGAGGTCACCAGCAGATAACACAGTGACGAGGTCACCAGCAGATCAAACAGCGACGAGGTCACTAGCAGATCAAACAGTGACGAGGTCACCAGCAGATAACACAGCGACGAGGTCACCAGCAGATCAAACAGCGACGAGGTCACCAGCAGATAACACAGCGACGAGGTCACCAGCAGATAACACAGCGACGAGGTCACCAGCAGATCAAACAGCGACGAGGTCACCAGCAGATAACACAGCGACGAGGTCACCAGCAGATCAAACAGCGACGAGGTCACCAGCAGATAACACAGCGACGAGGTCACCAGCAGATAACACAGCGACGAGGTCACCAGCAGATAACACAGCGACGAGGTCACCAGCAGATAACACAGCGACGAGGTCACCAGCAGATAACACAGCGACGAGGTCACCAGCAGATCAAACAGCGACGAGGTCACCAGCAGATCAAACAGTGACGAGGTCACCAGCAGATCGAACAGCGACGAGGTCACCAGCAGATCAAACAGCGACGAGGTCACCAGCAGTTAACACAGCGACGAGGTCACCAGCAGATCGAACAGCGACGAGGTCACCAGCAGATAACACAGCGACGAGGTCACCAGCAGATAACACAGCGACGAGGTCACCAGCAGATCAAACAGCGACGAGGTCACCAGCAGATAACACAGCGACGAGGTCACCAGCAGATCAAACAGCGACGAGGTCACCAGCAGATAACACAGCGACGAGGTCACCAGCAGATCGAACAGTGACGAGGTCACCAGCAGATCAAACAGCGACGAGGTCACCAGCAGATCAAACAGCGACGAGGTCACCAGCAGATAACACAGCGACGAGGTCACCAGCAGATAACACAGCGACGAGGTCACCAGCAGATCGAACAGCGACGAGGTCACCAGCAGATAACACAGCGACGAGGTCACCAGCAGATAACACAGCGACGAGGTCACCAGCAGATCAAACAGCGACGAGGTCACCAGCAGATCAAACAGTGACGAGGTCACCAGCAGATCAAACAGCGACGAGGTCACCAGCAGATCAAACAGTGACGAGGTCACCAGCAGGTCAAACAGTGACGAGGTCACCAGCAGATCAAACAGCGACGGAAGGTAATGCACTCGGCACAAACTATCTCCTCTTTCGATCGCTGAACGCGTCGTCAACTATCAAACGAGCGACTCGTGCGTGATGCGTGCCACACACTGTGACAGTATGTCGCGTCTTATCACTAGTCAGCCCCCTGCCTTCCTGTAAGTCAGCCAGCCGGCAGCCTACCTTGTGGAACATGTGGCAGAGCCGGACGCGCATGGCGAACTCAGCCATCCTGATGAGCGGCTTGTGGCCGAGCATGACGGCCAGCGTGATGAGGTCGCTCAGGTCCACGTCCTCCGGCACGTACATGGCGCCCGAGTACAGGTGGAACAGCACAAACTCCACCGTCTCCAGCTTGTGACTGGCGATGCCGCCCCAGGAGGGGACGGGGCGGAGGGTTAGTGGGCAGCGCCGGCAGCCGTCCGCGCCGGTCAGTTCCACCACAGGACAGTGACACGGATAGTGGGTTAAGGTGATAGCGTTTACAGTTTGCATTATTTACAGACTTGGGTTGATACTCCAATGTGAATATTTGTTTGATTTAGGACACTCACAGGACTACCTTTAACAGCTGACTAGTAAGAAGCAGCAACAGATACAAAGAGCTGTTAAGCTAGCCAAATAACTGAAAGCTATTCATCCAAAATAAATAGCAGTAGACGACCTTTACACAAGTAGTTCACAAGTCTTAATTTGCTTTACCAATACGGTTGCCGGCCGAAGTGTTGTGTATGTTAGCCGGGGGATCAGCGCTGGAGCCTGGCGCGCGCGCCATTCTCACCCGTCAATGTGTATAACGTTCAGATGCGGCTTCTCCAGCAGGTCTCTGAAGTACTGTGAGCGGGCGGCGAGGATACAGCGGTGTGCCGACACCTCCTGGTTGTCCACCTGTCGAGACAACCAGACAGGGAGTGTCAGGCAACCAGACAACCAGACCGGGAGTGTCAGGCAACCAGACAACCAGACCGGGAGTCACACAGCCAGACAGGATCGGACAGTCAGACAGAACGTCAGAAAAGGCAGTATACGGCCAGACAGGGCATCCGATACGACGTCAGACAGACAGGGCATCAGACGGTCAGTCAGACAGTTCGACAGGGCGTCAGACAGTCAGACAGGGCGTCAGACAGTCAGACAGTCAGACAGTCAGACGGTCAGACAGCCAGACGGTCAGACAGTCAGACAGTCAGACGGTCAGACGGTCAGACGGTCAGACAGTCAGACGGTCAGACAGTCAGACAGTCAGACAGTCAGACAGTCAGACAGTCAGACGGTCAGACGGTCAGACAGTCAGACGGTCAGACAGTCAGACAGTCAGACGGTCAGACAGGGCGTCAGACAGTCAGACAGGGCGTCAGACAGTCAGGCAGGGCGTCATACGGTCAGACAGAGCGTCAGACGGTCAGACAGGGCGTCAAACGGTCAGACAGGGCGTCAGACGGGCAGACAGGGTGTCAGGCAGTCAGACAGGGCGTCATACAGTCAGACAGGGCGTCAGACAGTCAGACAGCGCGTCAGGCAGTCAGGCAGGGCGTCAGACAGTCAAACAGGGCGTCAGACGGTCAGACAGGGCGTCACAGGGCGTCAGACAGTCAAACAGGGCACCAGACAGTCAGACAGGGTGCCAGACGATCAAGACAGTCAGGGCGTCATACGGTCAGACAGGGCGCCAGGCAACCAGACAGGACAATATACAAACCTGCAAAACATCAACCGTTTTTTTGTTGTTGTTGTAATTATGTTAAACCAGTATTTGAGTGACTTGCCTATCACCGTAGCCCGAAACTGAGGTTCTGCACTGCCCACTGTGCGCACAGCTGCTGACCGGTATTGTGACATCAGCGTGCACCCCGTCACGACTGACCTGTATTGTGACATCGGCGTGCACCCCGTCACGACTGACCTGTATTGTGACATCGGCGTGCACCCCGTCACAACTGACCTGTATTGTGACATCGGCGTGCACCCCGTCACAACTGACCTGTATTGTGACATCGGCGTGCACCCCGTCACGACTGACCTGTATTGTGACATCGGCGTGCACCCCGTCACGACTGACCTGTATTGTGACATCGGCGTGCACCCCGTCACAACTGACCTGTATTGTGACATCGGCGTGCACCCCGTCACAACTGACCTGTATTGTGACATCGGCGTGCACCCCGTCACAACTGACCTGTATTGTGACATCGGCATGCACCCCGTCACAACTGACCTGTATTGTGACATCGGCGTGCACCCCGTCACAACTAACCTGTATTGTGACATCGGCGTGCATCCCGTCACAACTGACCTGTATTGTGACATCGGCGTGCATCCCGTCACAACTAACCTGTATTGTGACATCGGCGTGACCCCGTCACAACTAACCTGTATTGTGACATCGGCGTGCATCCCGTCACAACTGACCTGTATTGTGACATCGGCGTGCATCCCGTCACAACTGACCTGTATTGTGACATCGGCGTGCACCCCGTCACAACTAACCTGTATTGTGACATCGGCGTGACCCCGTCACAACTGACCTGTATTGTGACATCGGCGTGCACCCCGTCAGAGAGCATCCGTAGCAGGTCGGCCGTCAGCTCGTCGATGCCCTGCTTGTTGCGCGTCTCCGGCGACTCTGTACACACACACACACACACACACACACACACACACACACACACACACACACACACACACACACACACACACACACAGAGATGGCTGTCACGGGCACAGACTCTGAACACAGACACAGCGACTCTGAACACAGACCGACTCTGAACACAGACAGACTCTGAACACCGACATACTCTGAACACAGACATACTCTGAACACAGACCGACTCTGAATACCGACATACTCTGAACACAGACATACTCTGAACACAGACAGACTCTGAACACAGACAGGCTCTGAACACAGACAGACTCTGAACACAGACAAACTCTGAACACATACAGACTCTGAACACAGACACAGCGACTCTGAACACAGACAGACTCTGAACGCATACACAGCAACTCTGAACACAGACACTCTGAACACAGACACAGACAGACTCTGAACACAGACAGACTCTGAACGCATACACAGCAACTCTGAACACAGACAGGCTCTGAACACAGACAGACTCTGAACACAGACAGACTCTGAACACATACAGACTCTGAACACAGACACAGCGACTCTGAACACAACAGACTCTGAACACAGACAGACTCTGAACATATACACAGCGACTCTGAAAACAGACAGACTCTGAACACAGACACACTCTGAACACAGACAGACTCTGAACACAGACAGACTCTGAACACAGACACTCTGAACACAGACACTCTGAACACAGACACTCTGAACACAGACAGACTCTGAACACAGATATAGCGACTCTGAACACAGACAGACTCTGAAAACAGACACAGCGACTCTGAACACAGACAGACTCTGAACACAGCCATACTCTGAACACAGACATACTCTGAACACAGACATACTCTGAACACAGACAGACTCTGAACACAGACATACTCTGAACACAGACAGACTCTGAACACAGACATACTCTAAGCACAGACAGACTCTGAACACAGACAGACTCTGAACACAGACATACTCTGAACACAGCCATACTCCGAACACAGACATACTCTGAACACAGAATACTCTGAACACAGACAGACTCTGAACACAGACATACTCTGAACACAGACAGACTCTGAACACAGACATACTCTGAACACAGACACTCTGCACACAGCCAGACTCTGAACACAGACAGACTCTGAACATAGACAGACTCTGAACACAGACAGACTCTGAACATAGACAGACTCTGAACACAGACACAGCAACTCTGAACACAGACACAGCGACTCTGAACACAGACAGACTCTGAACACAGACATACTCTGAACACAGACAGACTCTGAACACAGATACAGCGACTCTGAACACAGACACAGCGACTCTGAACACAGACACAGCGACTCTGAACACAGACACAGCGACTCTGAACACAGACAGACTCTGAACACAGACAGAGACAGGGCCGCGCGGTTACAGGTGTCGGGCGGCACGCCCAGTAGACGGCAGCAGCCGAGTGTGGCGATAGCACAAATCATCCTAATTCATAGGGTCTGTTCCCGTGGCGCCTCCCGGGAGGAGTTTAGAGCAACTTTGAGCAGCCCAGAG
Source organism: Chirona hameri (assembly GCA_036785665.1). Taxonomy (NCBI): domain Eukaryota; kingdom Metazoa; phylum Arthropoda; class Thecostraca; order Balanomorpha; family Balanidae; genus Chirona; species Chirona hameri. The sequence goes on from JAXIVJ010001554.1 coordinate 68,747, forward strand.
CAGCCGTGTGGGAGCCGCGCCACGGGAACGATCGGAGGAGTTTAGAGGAAGTATCAACTGTTTGCGTCCAAGGTTGGGTATCTGTTGACATTAACAAAAGCATCAGCCGCGCCATAAACGTACTCCTCCAATCTCCTCCGGTTGTCCCCATCTCGATTTCGGGAGCAAGTTGGAGGAGTTTGGAGGTTTCGGGCGAGCTTGGAGGAGCTTGGAGCAGCCACGAGAACGATCGGAGGAGCTTGGAGGAGGCTAGAGGCAGTTGGAGCCAGTTGAAGGTACCACAGGAACAGGCCACGGAGCGCCAATCATACAAATCAGTTTGTGATTGACTCCATTTGGCAAATAATTCATACCCGACTTCTACGATTCTGAGCTGCTGGTTTCGACGTCACGTCTAGTTTCACAAATCCACATTCCTTTGCATTTTCCAACCAGCAATATGAAAATACTCCCGACATCGGAATATGTTCGATGCAGCTGATCCCAGTTAACCCACGTACCGCAAACTCCGCTATAACCCAGCCAACCACCCCTCACGAGTCACGACCTTTCCCCCCCCCCTAATCAGAACCAGAATCAGAATCGTGCTCAATAGCATGCGTCCTCACAGGTGAAATAGGACACCATAAATGCCGCCTGTGAGAATCGAACTCACGAATCCTGGTTTACGAGACCAGTCACTGGTCTGCGCTCTGCCCCGAGAGCACTGTGCTCTGTCCCTGAGAGCACTGTGCTCTGCCCCGAGAGCACTGTGCTCTGCCCCTGAGCTAAGGCGGCTGACGCTCCCATCGTGAAAGCTGTCAAGAATTCTTAACAGTATTCTAATCTTTCGGGTGTGGGGAGGAAATGCATACATGCATACATAATCAGCCAAGGGTCACGTAACAGCCCGCCGCGGTCGACCACTGATTACATTATTAATGGAGTAGGGGACGGGCTATTGACTGAGTGTAGCTAGTCCCTAATTATCCTTCCTTTTCCCAGGAAGGCACGGCGTAGCACTAATGACATTATGGTAATGTCTTTAGCTGTGATCGTAAGTTTGCGATAACCCTACGTGTTTTATCAAACACATAACACTTACAACACGTTTGTGCCTGCATTAATCTTGCACTTAAAATTACGCAGCTGTCCGGCTAGCTTAGATATTGAGGTGACAAGCACAGCGGGCATTTCACTGGGCCAGATACTTGATCGTGTAGTATTACATTTTACTAATTATACATCAGGTAACCGTAAATTTTATCTCGAGTGCAGCTTTATGCATCAATAACATTTCAAACGTGGTTGAACAATCCCCGACCCTCCCAATCATCCCAGGGCCCTAATAACCCACCCTTCCACCCCGTCCGAACACCTCAGCCGTACAGCTCTCGTTCCCCGAGATCCCGCGGCCCGCCTGCCCGCCCGATCCCCGTACTCACGGCGTCGGAAAGACTTGCCGGACGACACGTCGGAGGCGTCGTCTGAAGCCGGCGGCGAGTCCTGCGGGCTGGGCGGCCGCGGCGCCGCCCGTCGCTGCTGCTGCGGCGGTGGCGGCAGCGGCGCCGACGGCGGCTTGGCCGGCCGGGCCGCCGCCTTCCGTCTGGTGAGGGTGCCGCCACTGCCGCCGGAGTTGGAGTTGGGCGGCGGCGGTGGTGGCGGCGGCGCCGTCACCAGGCCCGGCCGCGTCACGGCGTTCCGGCCCGAGTGCGAGCGCAGGAAGGAGCGCTGCACGGCCGGCTTGGTGTCGGTCGGCAGCGCCGCCCGCCTGCCGGACAGCTCGGCCCTCTGCGCCGCCCGCCTGCCGGGCGGCTCGGCCCTCTGCGCCGAGCGGCGGCGCGGCGGTGCGGAGGCGGTCGCCGGCCGGCGCGGCGGGCCGACGCTCTCCAGACTGTCCCGCTCCATGCCGGACTCTGAGTCCTCGCGGCGGCAGGGCGCAGCCGAGTGCCGTCCCCCGGCGGCGGCGCGCGGCCGGCCCTCCTGCCGGCGAGGCTCGGCGGTGCGGGTGGCGCGTCGCGCCGCCTCCGGCGTGGCGCCCAGGCTGGTGCGGCCGGCCGGGCGCGCCATCCGCTCGCTTCCCAGCAGCGGGCTGGGCCCGGCCGCCGCCGGTCGCTCCCGCTCGGAGCGCGCGTGGCAGTCGAGGCTGAGGTTGCGGCGCCGTTTCTCCTGGCGCGGCACGCGAGCCGTCAGCTCGGGCGGCGGCCGCCGCGGTCGACTCGTCTCGCCCACCGTGTAGAACAGGCTGCAATTCGTCGCCTCGCCCGTCTCCGAATCCTCGTCGGCGTCGGCGTCGGTCGACGGCTGGGGTTGCGTGGTCGTCGCGCCGTGGAAGGACAGACTCATGGCGTCACCGGCGGGGCGGCGCGGCGGCGGTGGTGCCGGCGCGTCTCCCGCCTTCATGTCGATGTAGAGGTAGACAGAGTCGGAGCTGTGGCGCGACCGCGGTCTCTCAGCAGGCTCGGCGGCCGCCGGCAGCTCGTTCAGGTCGACAAAGAAGACGTGCTGCGAGTCGGGAGGCCGGCGCGGCGGCAGTGGGGTCGGCGTCACTGCCTCGTGGTGCCCGGCCACGATCGGCACGTCGTCCAGCGAGGTGGGCTGCCGCCGGCTGGGCGACTCAGCCTGTTGCTCCGGTGGCGGCGGTCGCCCGTCGCCGCGGTCCTGCCCGGCGGACACTAGGTCCGGCCGCGCCGAGTCACCCCACACCCTGCCGGCCAGCACCTCGTCCGCCAGCTCGGCCGGCAGCGGCTCGCAGAGCGGCCGGTCGGCCGTGCGCCGCTGAGGTGAGGGCGCCGCCTCCGGACTGCTGCAGCCGGAGCCGTTGAACAGGAGGCTGCCCTTGCGTTTCTCCTCGCTCTGCAGGCGGGCCACCTCGGCGGGTGGCGGCGGCGGCAGGTCGGACAGCGGGGGCGGGGGCGGGGGCGGGGGCGGCGGAGAGTCGGCAGCGGGCGGACAGTCGGCAGCCCGGGGCAGCACGTCGGGCCGAGCGCTAGTCGGCTCACAGTCGTCATCACTCATCAGGTCGGCCGCGTTGATGAAGCATTTCGCCCGCGGACTGGCGTTCACGCGGCCTGAGATAAAAAGAAGAGGTCGATAGTGGAGAATATACCATATACTTGCATAGTCACATATAATATTCAAATATTTCAAATTTATCAAACTTAATTCACATATGCGTGACTTACAATGAGCTGTTTGCCTGGCACAGCTGGGAACATCTTCACCTTCCCCCAAACTGTCACTGTCGAGGCTGTCTTGGTCTGGATCCCTCTCAAGAGCAGCATTCTGCACCTCCTTCATAGAGCCACCTTCTCCATCAAATGGTGCACTCATTTTACTAGTGGACTATGCCCACCTGCAGCAAATAAGCTCAAACTGTCAGTATCAATCATTAGAGGTAAATGCATGCTGAACTTATCTGCAATCACATTTATTACTCATGGCAAAAGTTACTTAGAGAGAGCCTTGTACATAATTCACATGCTTATAAAAGATGAGTCAAGGCGGTGTAAATTGACAACTGTAAATTGTGAATTGTAAATTGTAACTGTAAATTGTGTAAAATGTGACAACTGTAAATTGTGATAAAAAGCAAGTAATAACAATTGTATGAAGAGTCTATGTTTTAAACTATTGGGTGATATCTGGGATACAATAGATAGAATATTGCCAGAATTGGCATTTATTGTCATGACCAACCCGTGCCTACTTGGTCAAAAAGCAGCTTTTGTTTGACCACAGACAAGTGTGTTCAGCCATAACGGCATTGTACAGAGACATAGAAACAGAGGAGTAAACCATATCAGAGACATAGAAACAGAGTAGACCATATCAGAGACATAGAAACAGAGGAGTAGACCATATCAGAGACATAGAAACAGAGGAGTAGACCATATCAGAGACATAGAAACAGAGGAGTAGACCATATCTGTCGTGGAAAGAAACAAAAGCGTATGTCGCATTCAGCATTTTTTTCTTCAGGAGAGCGGTTTTTCTGTTTTGAGTCATATCGGCGGAAATGTGGCCATTATGTTTCTAGGACAGGAACGAAATGGATATTCGAATGCTCACAAAACCATGATAAGTTTCAAACCAAAGTTTTTGTTTTGCATTTAATTCAGCGGAATTCCCGAAAAATCCCGAAAGCGGTTTTACCTTTTCTCACATACGTCCGCTTGCGCTAGCTCTCGAGAGCAAGAAAAGCGCAAGTGCGGCAGGCCGATATTGTCAACCGTATGCACAGTCGGTCTCATAGGGCCTGTTCCAGTGGCGCCTCTAACCTCCTCCAAGTTGCTCCAACTTGCAACTGTCTGTGCATTATTATAGGACAGTTGCAAGTTGGAGCAACTTGGAGGAGGTTAGAGGTGCCACGGGAAGAGACCCATAATGATCTTCTCTAGCTCTGGGTCTCCCATGGTAGGCAAAACGATAGCTGGATGAATCCCGCACCGAGGTGGGGCCGGACCGGTTTGACAGCTCGCCCGGTGCCGGCCGATACTTGGCGGAATCATCACCGCTCCGTCCTGAACTGACCCACACAGGCCGATCGGGGAATAACAATGCGCAATTTAGGGCGTCCCGCTAATCACAAAGTGTTAGGTAGGCATCTCGGGCCCCTTCATCCCGTTCCTTATTCATTTGCTTCGTTTTCAACAGTTTTCAGAATTGTCCCCGTTATAAATTCGGTTTTCTCTGGGCCTCCGAAGTTTTGGTGTTATATCCTATGCCGCGTCGCAGTCTCCATTGATAAATTCACCGAAATGCCACATATTTTGCCAAATTATCATGCTCTCAGCTGGTATAACAGGTACATGAATGGCTATGAATGTTACATGCGTGTTTGAGCCCAGTTCTGTCCTCTCTAAGGTACGAAAAAGTGTAATGATTCCTGGTAATGCGAATTTGACCCACTTTCTTCTCTTTTTCCTGATCTGTAAGACAAATACTTGCTTACAAACCCACAAATATGATCGTACATTTATTAGGAATGACCACTGGACATCGGTTCCGTTAAAAGCGTTAAATCAAACGCTTTTCTGCAGACTGGGAGCATCATCGTAGTGGAGCATAGTGGAGTATCATAGTGTACCATAGTGTACATACCATAGGGTACCATAGTGTACATACCATAGTGTACATACCATAGGGTACCATAGGAGAACATAGTACCAGTACCATAGTGGAGTACTGGTAAGGACAAGACGTTTCCCATGGGGCACGTAGCATACCTACATTACGGTTCACACGCATACAGGGACATTGCTTTGGAAGACGATTGTAGTCCTCCTTGGAATGTTTAACATCCGTCTTTGCCAGGTTACTACCTGGGACAGCGCCTGAAGCTGCTATTCGTCAGTTGTCTTGTCGATCAGCTCCTGGAGGAGGCGGATGCCTCGTTCGGCTCAATCATTTACGACTGAGAGATGGACAACGAATCGTCGCAGTCGCTGGTAGTCGTCGGATGTTGGCCACTTCTGAGCTGGATCCCGAAGCCAAGTCACACATTCCTCACGCAAGAGGTTGAAGAGGAGCCATGACCTCTCAGTCACGAGGTCGGCCAGGTGCTGCATCGTGAGCAGGTCCACCGCCGCTGGTTTTCCTGGGCGCACCTCCTTTGGCCTTTTGGTGGAAGACAGGCGCAGTGCTAGTGCCATTCCTTCGCAGGCACATCATCGCTAAAGAGTGAAAACACCAGTGCAGGAGGCTCCAGATAGGTGTTGTGCCTCTGCAGTGACTTTGACAGCCTCAGCGATCCCTCCGTAGTCGGGCAGCTCTGATAGTGACACCTTTTCGCGGAAGTAGCATAAGTCATCCCATGCGGCAGATGATGCCAGTTCGGCTCTCATAAAATACGGAGCTTAGAAAGGCGCCACGAAAACCGCCATCTGAGAGCTGAAGCTGGGATGACAGCAGAGCCATCTTGATGATGTACAGGGGTGTCTTCCATGTAACTCGCTTCACACATTGCTCCAGGACGACGCATCTGATAGTTTTCTGACAGTTGTCCGGGGAGCTACGTGACGATCAACGCGCAATGTGGCCCGACTGCAGATTCTGCAGAATCTGCAGTCGGCTACATTTCCCAGAGACGACTACAAAGAGCTATGCACGTTGATCGTCATGTACCTCGCCGGACAACTGCCAGAAAACTATCAGATGCGTCGAATAACATGGAATAAAAATATTCAGCCTGAACGTTCACGGTGATTATTGTCAAATTTCGCACATCCGCCATTGCAAAAACATTGCCGCGCTAACTCATGCCCTCTCCGCTGCGGCGCTAGTGTCGCTTCAACCGGGAGCGGCTGCCAGGCGGCGCAACAACTGGAGTAGTTCGTCTATACTTATATAGGTCAATGCCCACGACCAAGCTACGAATACGCTGGTTTTCAGTGTGTGTGTGCGGCTGTGCGGCTGTGCGCTGTGCGCTGTGCGTGTGCGTGTGTGTGTGTGTGTGTGTGTGTGTGTGTGTGTGTGTGTGTGTGTGTGTGTGTGTGTGTGCGTGTGCGTGTGCGTGTGCGTGTGCGTGTGCGTGTGCGTGTGCGTGTGCGTGTGCGTGTGCGTGCGCGTGTGCGTGTGCGTGTGCGTGTGCGTGTGCGTGTGCGTGTGCGTGTGCGTGTGCGTGTCTGTGTGTCTGTGTGTCTGTGTGTATCTGTGTCTGTGTATCTGTGTGTCTGTGTGTCTGTGTGTCTGTGTGTCTGTGTCTGTGTATGTGTATGTGTATGCCAAATATAATACATACAATCAAATACATATTATATACAATCAAAACGCAAAGGGTAAGGTAAACAACCATAATTGTGTAACGTCATAACACCAGACTTGTCCTGCTATTTGCAATGTAGGTGATACCAATCCACTAGAGGATGCCAATGACATGAAAAGTCCAGTGTTTGAACATCTCAGTATTAAGGATGCTTACCCTAAACTACAGTAATGTGGTATATGTCAAAATACCAAACTTGGCATGCCATTAGTGGGTGATGTATTGTTTTAAGGCACTTAGGTACCTACCTACTTACACCACCAATAGCAAGAAAAGACGGTACTACCACTTCTGACATGACCACATTAAGGTAATTTACCCTAAATTATTGTTAGCACAAGCAAAACCCTGCTACACCTTAGCGGAAATAGGCATGCATAAAGTAGGTGTACAGGACATAGGAACTCTTGCTTATACCCAACTCCCCACATGTACCTACATTCAGATTGATGCTGATGGGGTAGGGCACATAGAATCTTGAGTCCAACGTTCAGGGCACTATAACACTAGTCCAAAGTATCTAGGCCCGACTGGGAAAAATACACTCACTACGCTGGACGCCTCGGCGGAGCCGTTGCGCCGAAATTTCGGCGCAATGGCCGTTGCGCCGAAATTTATTGGGTGCTACACCGCATGCACAACACCTGTTAACACATATACATATGAAGTCGGCGTGTGGAAGGTCTCGCAGCGCCGCGTCAGCCTCGGCATCAGGGTGTCGCAGTCTTTCAGTGCGTCTCTCCAGCTCTTCGCTATGGATAACTTTCCACTTTAACTATTAAATCCACCAAATGCAAATATTAATAACCCCACACATGGTTTTCTGTCTGGGTCCATTCCTGCCGCACACTGCTGCTGGGATCCACGACTTACTGCGGTTTCCGTGGTGCTCCAATCGCCAATCCACGCCACCTCAGCACCCTGACTCCTCCTACGGCATTTACCTGAGGCGGATGGCCATTCTGGCCCTCCTGGTTTCCCAGAACCTGGCGTTACCGGACTCTTTCGAGTGCCCGCCAGTATTTCGCGACTTACTGCGCGCGATCCAGCTCACTTCCTGGCATCGCGAAATGGACCCTCTAGCAAAAACAATTAGCATCATCATCTAACTCCCACTATCCTGGAAACCAAACTTCCTCCTTCCGAACTAAATATTCCCACCGAAACCGGTCTATACATCTGAGAACTTTGCTATCTCTTGTTAAAATGATCTCCTCTTAGTTGAATTCCCATTCACCTCCACCCCCTTTTACCCCATCACCCGTCAGTGCAGCAGACCGTGTCGGCAGGCATATTACGCACAGGTGCTATAGTCATACCTCCCTCGTGCGTTGTACCCTATTTGCCCCGGCTCCACGTGCATGGTTGTCTCTGGGCATGCATCTGCACGTTTGTATATGGTGTACGTACAGTCTGCATGCATGACTCCAAATATGTGTATGTATGCTTGTATGCCTGTATGCCCGTATGCCCGCATGCCTGCATGCATGTATGACTGTATGCCTGTTTGCATGTATACCTGTATGACTGTATGACTGAATGACTATGACTGTATGACTGTATGACTGTATGACTGTATGACTGTATGACTGTATGACTGTATGACTGTATGACTGTATGACTGTATGACTGTATGACTGTATGCATGTATGACTGTATGCCTGTTTGCATGTATACCTGTATGACTGTATGACTGTATGACTGTATGACTGTATGACTGTATGACTGTATGACTGTATGACTGTACAGGGGCGGATCCAGGGGGGGCAAGGGCCCATGTCCCCCAAAGGTCCTGAAACTATGATTTCCCCCCCCCCCAAACGGTCGGACATACAGTTGTAAAAATTGCCTTTGCAGCAGTCAAAATCCAGCTATCCACATTGAAAAACCTGAAAATTTCGCGCCGCTTCGCGGCATGATACAAAATTCGTAATTCCTTATAAAAATTTGAAAATGGGAAAATGAATTCATTAAGTGTCTGGCAGAGGCTCTCCTTAGCGGTACCTAATTGCTAGCCCCAGGGCCCCTTCATACAATATTAACTTTCAAGCGGGCTACATGTTTAGCTAGTCTGCCGAGTTCCGAAAAAAGGCGACGCAAACGCAGACGGGAACATCGGCTCCCGAAAGCTGCTCCAGCGGTGCCCAACTTGCTGGACCGAAGAGCCTAATAGTGGAGCCAGGCCAGGACCATCTCCCCAAGCCATCTCCCCCAGGCTCCTCCAGATCCACAGGGACCATTTATGCGCGGAAAAGTCGTTCTGCCTCCTGCTGCTTTTAAACCGTTTGCACTGTTACCAGTTGCTTGCTACAGTTTGGTACATATGCAATGTATACAGTTATATGTACTATTGAGCGCTGACTGCCACCCGTCATCGTGATTTACTATCCAAGGAATATGTATATGAAAAACTACCTTAATTTCAATATTTTGCATCATACCGAGATGTGCAACCAGGAATAGGGGTTACCTGCGGCTTGGCTCCACTCACGGTCTGGTTCCAATATTAAAATTTCGTTTTCCAAGACCTAAAATGAAAATTTGCACGCCGCTTCGCGGCATCACGTCGGTGGCCATCGTCACAACGAAGCCATCGTCATCGTCTTTAGTTCGTTGTAACGGTGAATTGAATTAGTAGCATTTTTAGCTTCTTATCCTCTACGTCTACAAGGCCCATATTTCTGGATTTTATCAGGGAAACCCGTAAAATTTCAATATTTTGTTCTTAATATTTGTAATCATACAGAGATGTGCAACCAGGAATCCGGGTTACCTGAGGCTTGGCTCCTCTCACGGTCTGGTTCCGATATTAAAATTTCGTTTTCCACGACCTAAAATTAAAATTTTCGCGCCGCTTCGCGGCGTCACATCGGTGGCCATCGTCATAACGAAGCCATCGGCATCGTCTACGCTTCGTTGTAACGGTGAATTGAATCAATAACATTTGTAGCTTCTTATCCTATGGGGCATTCCACGACAGATCGACCAAGGGTTCACACCGCCACATTTTTTATTTTGCTGAAATTTTGTCTATAGGGTTATCTGCTCTGAAGTCTTGTGCTCTGAAGTTGATTTTGGCACCAGTCATACAGGTGCCTAAGGTCAACAGTTCTCAAGATATAGACTCGGGCATTTTTGCGAGGTGACGATGCAGGGTAATCTTTGGAGGCATGTCGCTCAAAAACCACAGAACATAATGCATCATATAGGCATATCATCGGGACCGCAATGAACTGGGCAACATTTTGATCATCTCCGATTGTCAAAATTTTGACTTTGGATTTTGTTTTATTACGTCACATTTCTGTATTTGTTGTGCCTATACCCCTTCCCCGTCAAAAAATACATTTGTGGGGGTTTCATATTAAAGCTTTACTATTTATCTCCAGATAGTAAAAATATAAAAAGGTAATATTTCTAAAAAAATATTGTATTTTTTTTTATTTAATACTTCAGTGTTTTTGCCAATACAACATTTTAAGGCATTTGCAGTAGAATACCGCAACTAGCACTGCAGGTGAAGTGTGGTGGGGGTGAACGCGTCCCCAAATGACCCATGACCAAACACCCTTAACCCCTCCCCCCAAAAAAAATAATGGTACAGGTATGTTCAAAACAGTAGGTAATAAGCAATGCACATTATGCATCCATGAAGGTGTTGGAAATATATATCCTACGTTACTTGCCGGAATACCCAATGCCATGCAAAAGTATCACCATACCTTCAGGTCAGGCACTTAGCCTAGGGGGGGGGGGGCTGGAGGCCCCTTTTCGGCGGCGGAGGACCCTTTTCAACGCGCTGCGCCGACGAGGGCCGACGAGACCGCGCGAAGCACGGTATAATGGGCTCTTTACCACGTGAAGCGTGGCCTTTAGAGAGTTTAGAGCACTTCAGAGGCCCTTTAGGGCCACCAGGACCCTCTCTGAAAGACCAGAGGTCCCCTTGGACGTTCAAAAGAGCCCTGTGCATGTCAGAGGGGCCTCTGGTCAGACCAAAAGGGCCCCTAAGCGGGTCAGAGGGCCCCTGAACACCTCGAATGAGCCCCTAGCCAGCACAGAGGGGCCCCTGGGCAGATTGAGAGGCCTCTGCGCATGTCGGCAGGGCGGCAAAGAAGCCAGCACAGTCCCTTGCCAGGTCATAAGGCCCCTGAGCAGGTTGGAGGGCCCTTGGACAGACCCCGGAGGGCCCCTGAAGTTCAAAGGGCCCCTGTGCAGGTCAGAGGGGCCCCTAACCAGACCAAAAGGACCCCTAGGTGGGTCAGAATGGCCCCTGAACATGTCGAATGGGCCCCTAGTAAGCACGGAGGGGCCCAGGGCAGGTCGGAGGGCCCTCGGAGCATGTCGCAAGGCGACATAACAGCCAGCGCAGTCCCTTGCCAGGTTGGAAGGGCCCCTTAGAAGGCTGGAGGGCTCCTGGACAAATCAGAGGGGCCCTGTAAAGTTCAAAATGCCCCTATGCAGATCGGAGGGGCCCCTGACCAGACCTAAAGAGCCCCTGGACGGGTAAGAAGGACCCCTGAACATGCCGAATTGGCCCCTAGCCAGCACGGAGGGGCCCCAGAGCAGGTCGGAGGGCCCCTTGAGCATATCGGCAGGGCGACAAAGCAGCCAGCGCAGTCGGACCAGAAGAGTCGCTGGGCAGATCGGAGGGGATCCTGGGCAAGTCAGAGGGGCTCCTGGCTAGACTGAAAAGGTCCCTGGGCCGGTCGGAAGGGCCCTTGAACATGCCGGACGAGTTCCTAGCAGGACTGGAGGTGCCCCTGGGCAGGCCGGAGTGGCCCCTGAGCATGTCGGCAGGGTGACAAAGCAGCCAGTTCCTGGCCAGGTCGGAAGGACCTCTGAACAGGCCGAATGGGCCCCTTGACACACAAGAGGGGCTTCTTGGAAGGTCAGAAGAGTCCCTGATCAGATCGGAAGGGCCCAAAGCACGTATAGATCCCAGATGAATATTAAATACATAGAGGACTTACTCCACAAGAAAAAGATTAAAATCGGACCTTTCGGGTATATTGTAACACCCTTCGTCAGCGATTAAGAGGCAATCGGTAACAGGTCATTGCTCGTCTTTAACCCTCGTCCTACGGGAGTTTTTTTCTCCTTCGACCTACGGGGAGGGGGGGGGGCTGACAGGCCCCCCCCCCTGTTAACTTCTAAACCAAGCAACTTAGAGCAATGCGGTAAGAACCAGCATGTTGCCCATCATGAGAGGAATCTAACAGTATGCGATTTTTAGGTTTCAGGTCAACGGATGACCTTCCAGGTCAAGTGAATGATCTCGGATTTACCCACGTCCAGAACAGCGATTTTGCTCTTCAGAAAACCTCAAAATTATCAATTGATAAATGTAAATAAAAAGGCATGTTCCTAGACCAGTTTTGGCTCAGAAATACATAAAAGGTAATTATTTGTTCATATCTTGTTCAAAAAAGTTTTTTTTTTTAAATGACGTCATCAGATTCTTGCACTTAGGGAGCCATCACTCAGTCAAAAAAGGAAGATATTGCTTTGAAATTTGGTATGGAGTATTGTCCATACTCAGTTCTCTCACATATATTCCGGTTTTTCTAATATCTTTGAAAATGTTTATTTTGTGGGGACTTTTCCAAAAAATCAGTTTTATTTTTATTTTAGGGGTCAAAAACCCAAATTTGTGAAAATCCGAGATTGCCATTTTAAGAGAATGCCATTTTGCACCTTTGGTGAATTCCATTTGAAATTTCCTTTAAAACTCTGTTTTCTACTATTGTTCCAATATTTATCGTTTTCCACCAACATGACTGTGACGTGGCTTAAGAGATGGGCCACGGAAGCATATGCACGTGCGCGTAATGTGAAATCATATGTGTTTGTAACATGACCTAAATTGGGAGTTCTGATTATGTGATACTTGTGAATAGAACTTGACTTATATATAAGTGACTTTAAGAGTTATTCATATCATAGAACCCGCAACAAAACAATGACGTCATCAAAACATGATTATCTCCCAAACTACTTAACCAATTTCAATTAAATTTGTACAGCATACATACAGCATATTGTTGTCAACTCCGCTACCGAAAATTTCAGCAAGATGCACCGCATGTGTAAAAAGTTATGCAAGAAAAACCTCAGGGGGCCTGTCAGGCCCCCCCCCCCCCCCCCCGTAGGGCGAGGGTTAAGACGAGCAATGACATGCTACCGAATGCCTCTTAATCGCTAAAGAAGGGTGTTACAATATGGCCGAAATCTCCGATTTTTTTTTTGTATTGTAGAGTAAGCCCTCTTTGTATTTAACCCTCGCCCGGTTAGGGGGGGGGGGTGTCACCCCTCGTTTTTTTTCGGGAATAACTCGCGTAGTTTTCAACCGATTGCAATACAACTTTCAGTACCCTACTTTTGAACAATTTGACACATACTTTAAAAAAATGAACTTCTAACCCACATGACCCGTGACCTATGACCTGTTTCTCAAGGTCATGTCAGGCGCAACTGGCGTCCCGTAGTATCGATGCATGGAACTTGTGCAGTTTCCGAGTGTTTGTTGTGCAGGAGCATATGCAGAGGTGTTTCCAGGTGACAGTTGTGGTTTCCACTGACATTGTTACCTCGTTTGACCTCTTCAGAGGTCAACCGAGGACATTGACCTCCGATGACCTCATATTACTTTTTTTGCTTCTGGCGGTTTCTAGGACATTTTGCGACGCTGATTTCAAATATGAGATCCATTTTACATAAGTATATGCTCCACTGGTGTCATGCGCTTCCACAGGTCAACCGAGGTCACGGACCTCAGATGACCTGACATGACCTTTTTGGAATTGGGCAGTTTCTAGAACATTTTGTGACACTGATTTCAAATTTGGGACCCATTGAGCATTATGATATGCCTATTCACGATTCTAGCTCGCTTAAATTCAATTTATACACATTTAAATTTGTGATGACTTTTGGGTCATTGACATGACCTCAGAGGTCACATAATGACCCAATACCTTAAAATCGGGTGCCAGTGGCTTCTTCTCGTCACAAGCAACACGCTCGTTCACGCTCGCTCACAAGCAACCCCTCCTACCCGAACACGTAGTGATTTTGCCCAACCTGGGCGAGGGTTAATATATATCACCCACTCCACATCATATATTTTTGAGGATCCAGATCACGTCCCCCGAAACCCCCGAATGCAGTGCAAGTGGCGATATTCTACTGCAAATGCCCTTAAAATGTTGTATTGGAAAAAAACTGAAGTATTAAAAAATAAAATACTATATTTTTAGAAATATTACCATTTTTTTATATCACAAGATAAATAGTGAACCTTTAATATGAAACCAAAAACATTGCCATTTTTGATGGGGAAGGAGTATAGGCACAAACAATATTAAAATGTGACGTCATCCAGAAATCCAAATTCAAAATTTTGAAAATCAGAGATGATAAAAATGTTGCCCAGTTAATTGCGGTCACAACGATATGCCTATATGATGCATTATGTTCAGTGGTTTTGGAGCTACAGGCCTCCACCAAAGATTACCCTGCAGTGTGATCTTGCAAAAATGCCTGAGGCTATATCTCAAGAACCATTGACCTTAAGGATCTGGCAATGCCACCATCGACTTCAGGGCACAAGAGACCAAATTTGTCAAAATACAAAATGTGGTGGTGTGAACTTGGATATTTTTTGTTGATCTGTTGTGGAATGCCCCCTCTACAAGGCACATATTTCTGGGGTTTATCAGGCAAACCCATAAAATTTTGCCCCGCTTTGCGGTGCTAAATAAAAAGTACCTACTATACCATGAAAACCAAATTAAAAATGCTGCAAAGGCACACACATCAAAATGGGGGTACATTTTTTTCCCAGTCACATTAGCTGACCTCCACTCAAAAAGTTTGGCCACGCCCTTGCCTACCCCCACTCAACAACTTTTTGGAAATACGCCACTGGACTTGTCCCCCCCCCACCCAAAAAAAAACAGCTAGATCCGCCAGTTTTTCATGGCAAGGGCCATCCAGTGAGCGCCGTCCCAGAGCACTGAGTACCACTCTGGCTACTCCACCCCCTCACCCAGAACGGCGGTTGTGAAGTGATGTGAACCCTTTGCTTTGGTACGGGTCGTCACCGCTGACCCCCACCCAGTACCGTTTGTCCACGGCTGGCAGGTGCTCAGCGATCGTGGAGGCCACCTGTTTCGCCAACTCCCCTGACTTTCTGCCTTTTAGTTTTTTTTTTATAAATTACTTCTATAAATGGGAACACACTTTCCAAAAATGGAAGTTTCCAAAATATAAAATGTAACCATAGTGTCCCCAACTGAATTGTGAAGTCAGTGGTGAGGCTCCTGGCAGGAGCAGCCCAATTGTGGACCAGAGGACAGTGGACCTAGTTGTGCAGCCTTGAAGGATTTAACCGGAATCTTGGAGGTCTGTGCGCCAAACTTTTGCTAGATGAAATTACGCTGGACGTGCGCCGAAATTTTCGGTGCAATCGCCGAATTACGCTGAGCATGTTGATGAAAGCGTGTATTTTTCCAGTCGGGTTAATCTAGGGCCTTGCTAGTCCAACTTGAACTGTTATAATTGTTAATAACTAGGGCTACAAAAGATAAGAATTCCGAGAGAAATAAGACACCATAGCACAAACGCCCCCACCCTTACCACCCCAATACCTTCACAAAATATTCACTTCTTGATGGGTTAGGGCCTATATATGGCCTTGGTTAGGGCGCATAACTGCGAGGACAAAATATTCACAAAATGTAAACAATTCATTGATTTCAATTTCTACAAAACCTACGCATCGGTGACATGCAGACAAAAAAAACTTTGCCTTTATTTGTATTATAAATGCTACCATATTTTACAATAAATACGCCTATGTGACAAAATACATTTTTACTAAATGCATTGTGTGGGTGTAGGCCAGGGTGTAGGCGTCCTCTATCACCCTGGGTGTAGGCGGTGTAAGCACTCTTGTACCAGGGTGATAGACAAAGTGGATAGGCGAACTTTAGTTTTATCATTCGGTGTTTCCCTTTCATTCATCCATTACATCAATGAGTCTATTAGCTATTATCAAAGGCAAAGATGGTGTGGAGACTTTTGAAGTGGTTGGCTCGGGAGACCAATGTCTATCAAACCGGCTTCGGGACATGCAACAGCAAATAAATGCCAAGTTAACCGTTTTGGTTGAAAAGAAGCGAGGTAATAATGTGGAGTTTTTCACTTGTCACTCATTTTGGTCACCTTATAATATAAAAGCAGCAACTAAAATTCATATTTTTGTCAAGTCAGTTGCTGGCACTAGGCCCAAATAATGCATTCTTTGACGCATCCAATTGTTTTATCCAGCCCAATAGAAATGGTATTGGGGAAAATGAACCATTTACAAATGGAAATTATGAAGCACTGGTTAACAGTGGTGGGATGAATGGCACATGAATCTGTGCATTGTGGCTCATAATACAGTTTTAGCCACCTAGATGTTCAATAGTTATCTTGGAAATTGATGCAATATTGCTTTATAATTTATAAGTGCATCAATTTGTTGATCCCTTGGCTCACCTGAATCAATTTTTTAACTTAAAGTCAAATCACTATTAAAATATTGATGCAGTAACAGCATGGGTGAATAATGTTTTTTTTAAAAACAAATCACAATAATTTTATATAATTACATTACAAAATTAGTTTTATATACTTACAAAATATAAACTTGAAAATTTAAAAAGGTTATAAGAAAATGACAAACACATTGGATGTAATTTTTCGCAACATGATGGCGTCTCTTCTTTCCCAAAACAAACAAAAACTTGCACAAACTTTGTTGTGACCGAGGTGCAAGTTGTGACCAAGGTGGATGGTTTTAGTAAAATGTTGTCAATAATTGTCAATTTTGTATCCTTATGTATAGTGCCTATGACAAACTCTGCCCACTTTGCATAAAAAAAAATGGACCTAGTGCCAGCAACTGAAGTGGAGACACTGCATGATTGACATGAAGTTTGATATGCTTATGTTCATTGTTGCATTTGTTTACCTGACTGTCTTAAATTAATGTTCTTAATTGTTGTTGACCGCTATTGTTATGGGTCAAACACTATATCCTCCTGGGACCAAGGCACTAATTGTCAGTGTTGTGTCTTAAGTCTTGAGTTGTCAGTTTGTCAAGTCATTGTGACAAGCACAACATTCACTAATCACTATTGGTGACAAATGCCACACAAGTGCTGTTCTTCATTGTATTATGGTTAACTATTGATAGTCCACACTTGCCAAATAAGCACAAATTCCAACTTTGGGGTTCAGGTTTCATGAGTTGAGCTACTGGGAGAAGTGAGTATTCTGGTCTTAAACATGATTCTGAATTTAAAAAATCAGTCTATGATGTTACAGTAATTCATCAAACTATACTGGCTGGGAACCACAAGCATCACTAAAAACCCACATGTTTTGTTGCTGATTGGTATGTTTTTTACCAGGCTATTACCAGGCTACCAGGCTACATCACAAACCCTGCTCCAAATCAACTTGAAATTGGGGAAAATCCAATAAGACAAGACAACTCATTTATCCTATCAGACCACACATTATTGATCATATGTCTTTCATTGAAAGTGAAGGAGGCAAAATAACGATAATGTATTTTGTATATATTTGCATTGTACAAAAACCATTGCTAAAGCTAGTGGCTTGGTCATGAAGTAAACTCCATGCATACATGGTTGCAAACTTGCTGACTGCATAAATTAAGACTGGGTGCGCCTCTACCATTGCAGTATGTACCATGTTTAGGCCTGCCATATCATAATATCAAACTTGACAACCATGTTCAGCTGAACTGCCAATGGACAATGGACAGCTGCCTTAACATCTCAGAACATGTATTTAACACCCCTTTACAAACCTGAGCACCTGATTGGCTTTCTCCACCATTTTTTCTTCATTGCCATTCTAAATAAGTTTGTTTGATGTCACCAAACCAAGATACATGTGCTGCTGTAATAGTTGCATAATATTGCCCTGTTAAAGGGAATGTTTCACTTTTCTGAAAGTTGTCAAATATACGCTGGTTGTAGTAGAAAATATGAAGTAAGTGCTGCTGAAAACGATGGTGAAATTTTTTCACTCAAAAAGTCACTTAACTTTATACAAATTAAGTTTTTAGATTTTGGCTGTCATTATTGAGCTATAGACCACTGCGGATTGGCTGACAGCCAATCAGCGGCTGCACCAGCCTGGAGTCATTTTGCAAATGGTAAATTAAATTGCTTAAAAACAGTTAAGTTTTGGGGAAAATAACCTTAGTAGCTTAAATATTTCAATACCGGCCCAAGATATATCTCAATCTATCAATCTATCTCAGTTTACAACTAATACAAAGGTGAAACATTCACTTTAAGTGTGGTGTGGTAGCAGTGGTACTGCTGGACCTGAGACTGACTTCTACATAAGACATTAACACATTAAAATTAACCATTTATCTATTATTTTACACCATTTTATCTTAGCATGCCTCCTTTTCCTGAAATATAAGTTGTGTTGATATATGTATTTATCTTCATTTCTACTCATTATTTATGCAGAGAAGGCACGATCCCACTATGTATTCATTCACCCACATCCTATGCGGTTTTGTTTATTTCAGCTGCAAATGGGAAAAGTCAGACAGCCAGTGATGAGGAGGTTGTTGAAGTGGAAGAGGAAGATGACGACGAGGAAGCTGCTTCTACTGCAAAGAAAAGAAAAACGTAACCTCCATGTTTGATAGCACGGGTTCTTGTGAACGTTGCAGTGGTTACTTGCTGGGTGCTCTTGATATCGATACCCTTCGACCTCACCGGTCACTTCAACGCAGTGCAAAATATCGTGTTTTTTCCAGAAGAGTAGGCCTGCCTACAAGTGTTATTTTGATGTGGTTATTTTTGTGGATTTCCTGGAGACTTGTGCGTTGTAGAAAACACTAAGAAGATCGTGCCTTCTAGCAATGTCTGATAATCTAAACCTCCCTTACATGAAAATTGTGTCTGATGCCTACGCCATTACTGCCGTCTATGATAATCAACCTGCATTTATTGCATGTCCTTCCACACAATACAATGACTGATAGCGAGGACTATGCACACACATTCTCAAAATCGTTTGATCACACCGTCGTCTCAGCGTACGTCGTCTCACTAGCACTGTCGTCTCACTAGCGTCATTCTGCTGTTAGCTGCCCCGCCCTCCACGCTACTGTCCCAGTCTGTGGGGCAGCAGCACGGCCGGCCAGTGGGACCGCCGACCCGTCTCCGTCTCCAGCAGGGCCTGGAGCACCGGCGGCGCCAGCAGCGCCACTCCCTCCACCAGGTGCAGGAGGCGGCTCTCGGGCGCGCCCGGATCGCCGTACGCCGCGTGCAGCCGCCGGCTGATCCAGTCGCCGTGCTCCGCAACGTGCGCCACCGTGACGTGGCGGCCCGTGCGCGGCACGAGCAGCTGCAGCTCGGTTCGCCGCCGCTCGGAGCGGGCCAGGCGGGGCGCGGCCACCTGTCGGCGTCTGCAGGCCGGGCCGAGCCGCGCCACCAGCCGCGAGACAGCGCGCACGCTGGCTTCGAACGCGGCCTCGACGTGGTCGGCGGCGCAGGCGGTCAAGTGGCGGACGGCGGCGCTCTGCGGCGGAGCCAGCAGCGCATCACCGGGCGGCGCGGCGGCCGGCGGTCGGTAGAGCCGTCCGGCGGCGACCAGCCGCAGCGGCAACGCCCCCGTCGGCTGACGGCTCTTGGCGAGCAGGGCGCACACGGCCGGCAGCGAGGCGCCGCCGACCAGGTGCAGGCCGAGCGGCGAGTCGGGCGCGCCCTCGTGCCAAGTCGCCAGCCGCGCCACCTCCGCAGGGTCGTCGAAGTCGAGTCCGCAGCCCTCGGCCACCAGACTCTTCACCGTGTCCGGGCAGCTGACGCGCGCGAACCCCGCCCCGGCTAGTTCTCGGCACGCGTACTCGATGAGCGCCAGCTCGAGTGCCGCCGCGGCGCCGTGTATGTAGTACGCACCCGGACTGACGTCGGTCGGCTCCACGTCCCCGAACAGCGGGTCAGTCGGCGGCAGCGGCACGCCCTCCTCGGTCCTCGACGCGTCCTCCTCGGGCGGCGGCACCGGTTCCAGCACGTCCCCCTGCTCCGGCGTCTGCGGGTGCAGCGTGTTGGGCAGGCGCGCCAGCCGCGGCAGCACCGCCTCCTCCAGCCGCCAGAGCGGCTCCTGCAGGGCGCGCAGCCGCTCCTTCACCGCCGCGCCGTCCCGCCGCAGCCGCGCCGTCTCCGCCGCGTCGGCCGGCGAGCGGCGGCGCAGCTCGGCGCCGCGGGCGGCGATCTCGGAGCGCTGCCGCACCAGCTCGGCCTTCTCCTGGCCGAGCCGCTGCAGCCGCGCGTGGCCGTCCAGCAGGGCGTCCAGGTCGAACTGGGCGCGGCGGCGGCGGCGGCGCAGGCTGTCACGCAGCGGCGCCAGCGCGGCCTCGTCCAGACACGGGCGCAGTACGGAGACGACGCGCTCGGCGCTGCGGCCCGACACGTACAGCGCCGACGGCGGCGACGCGCTGCTTAGCAGACAGCGCAGCAGCCGCATTGCCGCGCCGCTGGCAGACGGATCGGGACGACCGTCTGCCGAACGGCCCCACTCGCCAGCCGCGACGCGCCACCGCCCTCTGCACGAGTAATCCGCCCCGGCAGAATCAAACACCCACTGACTAATCACACGATAAATACGCACAGGTCCGTGCGGACCGTGCCGCTCTACGCGTCGGGTTTGTCTGTGTCGGCGGTTTCGCGACCGAGTCCGGGTCGGACGGTGGCCGATGGCTTGTCGTGCGACAAGTGCAGAGTCTCGTCGTTAACCTTGGTGAAGCCGTGGTACTCCAGCACACGGATGGTATCAGACTGTGAGGCGCTCATAAGCCTCTTGACTGAAACAGGAGGAGACACGGAGTCAGACACGAGAAGGCACGGAGTTAGACACGAGGAGGCACGGAGTCAGACACGAGGAGGAACGGAGTCAGACACGAGGAGACACGGAGTCAGACACGAGGAGACACGGAGTCAGACACGAGGAGACACGGAGTCAGACACGATGAGGGACGGAGTCAGACACGAGGAGGAACGGAGTCAGACACGAGGAGACACGGAGTCAGACACGATGAGGCACGGAGTCAGACACGATGAGGCACGGAGTCAGACACGAGGAGGAACGGAGTCAGACACGAGGAGGAACGGAGTCAGACACAAGGAGGAACGGAGTCAGACACGAGGAGGAACGGAGTCAGACACGAGGAGGAACGGAGTCAGACACGAGGAGACACGGAGTCAGACACGAGGAGACACGGAGTCAGACACGAGGAGACACGGGGCCAGACACGATGAGGGACGGAGTCAGACACGAGGAGGCACGGAGTCAGACACGAGGAGGAACGGAGTCAGACACGAGGAGACACGGAGTCAGACACGAGGAGACACGGAGTCAGACACGAGGAGACACGGAGTCAGACACGAGGAGACACTGAGTCAGACACGAGGAGACACGGAGTCAGACACGATGAGGGACGGAGTCAGACACGAGGAGGGACGGAGTCAGACACGAAGAGGAACGGAGTCAGACACGAGGAGGAACGGAGTCAGACACGAGGAGGAACGGAGTCAGACACGAGGAGGAACGGAGTCAGACACGAGGAGGAACGGAGTCAGACACGAGGAGGAACGGAGTCAGACACGAGGAGGAACGGAGTCAGACACGAGGAGGAACGGAGTCAGACACGAGGAGGAACGGAGTCGGACACGATGAGGCACGGAGTCAGATACGAGAAGGAACGGAGTCAGATACGAGAAGGAACGGAGTCAGACGAGGAGGAACGGAGTCAGACGAGGAGACACGATGAGGCACGGAGTCAAGACACGAGGAGACGCGAGGAGGCACGCAGTCAGAAACGAGGAGGAACGGAGTCAGACACGAGGAGGCACGGAGTCGGACACGAAGAGACACGATGAGGAACGGAGTCGGACACGAGGAGACACGATGAGGCACAGTCAGACACGAGGAGGAACGGAGTCGGATATGAGGAGACACGGAGTCAGACACGAGGACACACGGAGTCAGACACGAGGAGGCACTGAGTCAGACACGAGGAGACATGGAGTCAGACACGCGGAGACACGGAGTCAGACACGAGGAGACACGAGGAGACACGAGGAGACACGGAGTCAGACACGAGGAGACACGGAGTCAGACACGAGGAGACACGGAGTCAAACACGAGGAGACACGGAGTCAGACACGAGGAGACACGGGAACAGACACGAGAAGGCACGGAGTCGGACACGAGGAGGCACGGAGTCAGACACGAGGAGGCACGGAGTCGGACACGAGGAGGCACGGAGTCAGACACGAGGAGGAACGGAGTCAGACACGAGGAGACACGGAGTCAGACACGAGGAGACACGGGGCCAGACACGATGAGGCACGGAGTCAGACACGAGGAGGAACGGAGTCTGACACGAGGAGACACGGAGTCAGACACGAGGAGACAGAGTCAGACACGAGGAGACACGAGGAGGAACGGAGTCGGACACGAGGAGGCACGGAGTCGGACACGAGGAGACACGGAGTCAGACACGAGGCGACACGGAGTCAGATACGAGGAGACACGAGGAGGAACGGAGTCAGACACGATGAGGAACGGAGTCAGACACGAGGAGACACGAGGAGGAACGGAGTCAGACACCAGGAGACACGGGGTCAGACACGATGAGGCACGGAGTCAGACACGAGGAGGAACGGAGTCAGACACGAGGAGGAACGGAGTCGGACACGAGGAGGCACGGAGTCAGACACGAGGAGACACGGAGTCAGACACGAGGCGACACGGAGTCAGATACGAGGAGACACAAGGAGGAACGGAGTCAGACACGAGGAGGAACGGAGTCAGACACGAGGAGACACGAGGAGGAACGGACTCAGACACGAGGAGGAACGGAGTCAGACACGAGGAGGTACGGAGTCAGACACGAGGAGACACGGAGTCAGACACGAGGAGGCACGGAGTCAGACACGAGGAGACACGATGAGGAACGGAGTCAGGCACGAGGAGGCACGACACGCGACGCAGGTTAAGTTTTTGACGATTCAGTGTACAAGCTGACGTAAACGTTCACGGTTCGAGGTTCACTTCACTGGCAGCATAGTAGGCATATTTCATCGAAGGTCGAAGTCTCCGAAAAGGAGCTGCTGCCGTGATGGGTGAATATCACGTCAGGCTGTCAATGTGCGGGTTGCGTCGGGTTTAATGCACATTAAGTCAGGCTTGCTTATTATTTTTTTTAACTAAATACTGGAAGGTGAATCTTCCGTCAAACAATCGAGACAATGTTTCACCAGACATCGCATCATTGTCACCGACGCATCGGAACATTTCGACCGTTTCCTATGTCCGATAGATCAGAACCATAAGTGCGTGTGCGATATTCGATTAATTCTATCTTTAAGGCAGTTAGGTGTGCGATGGCATGTTCCGAATCGAACGTAACATTTCGCCAGTAAACAAGCATCGCGGCGCTAAAAATTAATTTACGCCTCAAACTTGTATCACAATCAGAAGCACTATAAGGAAATATCTGATATATCTGATATATAGAAACCGCCAGCTACGCATGAGGCTGTCGCCTTGTTTACAAAGGCCGACACCAGGCTTCCGATACCGCCTGATACCGGCGGGGGCGCGCTCGCCGTCTTTGTTCCGACGTGCACAAACTGCACTGATTCAGATCGAGGGCCCGCGGGGTCACTCGGTTCAATCCGTGGACACTCTGCGGTGATGCTGCTGTCCTACATCTGCAGATACGACCTCCCACGAGCGGCACACTTCAGAAAAGTGGTCCGTGTGATTGAAAAGAGGGACAAAGAACTTGCTAGCATAAGCGAATTAAGCACAAATACTAATTCAAGACACCTTAGCAAAGTGTCCCTGTGGTGGAGTAAAAGGAAATTAAGGCAGAATTTGTTTTGATATCACCGAGTGACTGTTTTGCTCTGAAATGAAAAATAATGGAAAGGGCACCAGCATAGAAAATAACGAAAAAGCAACAATTACAAAATTGCAAGAACAGCCTAAATGGTGCGAAAAGGAAGTTACAGGGAATCTATCTCTAGAGGGAATGTGAATGAGTTAAACAAGATTGGAGCAGGATCACCCAAGAGTAATGACTTGGGCTTTCGGGCACTCCGACTGCATGGTCATATGGCTTGAACTTTGAAGTACCCAATACACGGATGCGGTAATATGCCATGCGGCCGACACTGCCGATTTCAAGACAGGTAAGTTTCACCTCACACAGCAATTTCAGGCGAAAGTGATTAGGTTCATGTTTCGTGGATCGTCTGCCAAATGCACAGTCCAGATTCAACAGCATATGCAAACATATTGCTATTTTTGGGTCAATACGCCTCTTGCCTCCTGATTGGAAGGTGCCCACCCGATAACGAAATAATTATGTGGCAACCACACTGCCGAAAGACGACTGCAGGACGCCATGGCCGCGTTTCCCTGCCGCCGCCCCAGCCGTCCCCCTCTCGTCTCGTCTCTTACCGCTGCTGCATCTTGGAGTAGAAGCACGTCAGGGTGGTGGACAGCACGAGGAAGAGCGCCACCGCCGCCGTGGCGCCGGCAAGCGCCGCCGTGTGGTCGCCGACCAGCTGCTGCGCCGACGCGAAGCAGCCGTGGTCGAAGTAGGAGTTGTTTTTGGAGGGCGCGTCCTCACAGGGCAGGTAGGTGCCGTTCTGACCGGGCCGGCAGCAGCTCTGCGGCACCTGGGTGCTGATGTTGCTGTTGGTCGCCCAGTCGCTGCCGTTCTGGACGCCACAGCAGCGGAAGTCGCGCTGCAGGAAGTCCCACACGGCCGTGTCCTCGGTGTCGTCGCCGTAGCGCGCCATCGACTCGAGCATGCTGCGCTCGACCGTGGCGGCGCCCGGACCGCTGGCCACCAGCGCCGAGGCGAAGCCGGCCACCGTCATCACCAACAGCAGCACGCTGAAGCAGCCGAACAGGCCCAGCAGGCAGCGGCTCTGTAGCATGGCGCCGCAGCAACCCAGGAAGCTGACCAGCAGCACCAGGCTGGCGGCCGAGGCCAGCAGCAGGGCGGTGCCGCGCGACACCGAGACGTCCAGCAGCGCCGCCACGCGCGGGTCATCATCCACCAGCGCGTCTACGCTGACGGTGAGCAGCGCCAGCGCGCAGGCGAACAGCGCCAGGTTCTGCACCAGCAGCCAGAAGCGCAGCAGCTTGACACTCTCACAGCAGGCCATGATCGAGACGGTGGCGGTGCTGCCCGGTGGTGCGTGGCGCGGTAGCTTCCCTCAGTCAGTGCGCTCGGCTCACGGCAGTCTCTCAGCTGACGGTGGCGGTGGCGGCCTCAGCGGCTCCCGATGGCACGGCGTGTGCGGTCGGCCGTGATCTGAGCGGTTCTGAGGCGTCCCAGTGCCGACCACCGCTGATAAGATTAGCCGTGACGGGGCCGCCAGTCGGGCTTCTCGCCCGGACGAAGGTCAAACAAAGGTGGTGTGTGAACAGACACGGTGTGAGACACGGCGGGATGTGTCACTGCTGCCGTGTCCGCTCGGTCCTCTGCGCCCTGCACCGACGTGCGCGCGGCACACGGGACTGACGTGCGCGCGGCACACGGGACTGACGTGCGCGCGGCACACGGGACTGACGTGCGCGCGGCACACGGGACTGACGTGCGCGCGGCACACGGGACTGACGTGCGCGCGGCACACGGGACTGACGTGCGCGCGGCACACGGGACTGACGTGCGCGCGGCACACGGGACTGACGTGCGCGCGGCACACAGGACTGACGTGCGCGCGGCACACGGGACTGACGTACGCGCGGCCACTGTGCCGCACAGCCACTGTTCAGCACAGCCAGCCGTGTTCAATGATGTTATACTCGCGCGGCCCCGGTACAGAATGTACGCGGCGCACAAGGATACACGCAACAAGGCATTGTTCAATAGAGAAGCGAGTGAGGATTGCACAACGTTTCCTTCACTCCGCACGTCAGAATGACGTCATGGGTCTGACGTATGTTTCACGCAGCATTAACAGGAGTCACCCAATTGACATCTAAGTCTCGTTCCCGCCGTGACGCGTGACTCCGCGCGTCAGAATGACGTCATGGGTCTGACGTATGTTTCACGCAGCAGCATTAACAGGAGTCACCCAATTGACATCTAAGTCTCGTTCCCGCCGTGACGCGTGACTATGTCGAAGGCCCCGCGTGACTATGCGCAATCATTTTATCGGTTGTATATAAATTCAATTTAGCTGTAAAGTTAAGTACAGTAAGCTAAGTGAGTAAGGCAACTCAGGGATAGTAGAGTTCGAAAGTTAAGTGGCTTCAGTAAAACATTTAATAGTTACCGCAAAAGACTAGAATTACACCTCAAAATTCACGAGATCAGTGGCAATATTCTGGATCGGGTGGAATTGTGGCTTCCAAGATGCCAGCAATGAGTTATGGGTATTAAATGTGTTAATTACGGCAGTTGGCGAGTCGAAAGTTGGCATAAATCAAAAGGGAAAGAGATAAAAGCAACGTGATGAGATAAAAGCATCGTGATGACAACGTGATGACATCGTGATGACATCGTGATGACATCGTGGTGACATCGTGATGACATCGTGATGACATCGTGGTGACATCGTGATGACATCGTGATGACATCGTGATGACATCGTGATGACATCGTGATGACATCGTGATGACATCGTGATGACATCGTGATGACATCGTGATGACATCGTGATGACATCGTGATGACATCGTGATGACATCGTGATGACATCGTGATGACATCGTGATGACATCGTGATGACATCGTGATGACATCGTGATGACATCGTGATGACATCGTGATGACATCGTGATGACATCGTGATGACATCGTGATGACATCGTGATGACATCGTGGTGACATCGTGACATCGTGGTGACATCGTGATGACATATAGAAAGCATCGGACCAGGTCATACAATGTAGGAAACATTAAATGTGTGGCGACTATCGGAAGGAATTAAATGTGCGAGTCTTTTTTCGAAAAACTTGGCATTCATACCGGCAAGGTATCGGCACGGTATCCGTACGGTATCGGGACGGTATCCGTACGGTATCGGGACGGTATCCGTACGGTATCGGGACGGTATCCGTACGGTATCGGGACGGTATCGGGACGGTATCGGGACGGTATCGGCACGGTATCGGGACGGTATCGGCACGGTATCGGCACGGTATCGGCACGGTATCGGGACGGTGTCGGGACGGTATCGGGACGGTATCGGGACGGTTCGGCACGGTATCGGGACGGTTCGGCACGGTATCTGCACGGTATCTGCACGGTATCGGCACGGTATCGGGACGGTATCGGGACGGTATCGGGACGGTATCGGCACGACGACTCAAATCGGTATCACATCGGCCGCAGCGGTATCGGCCACCGCATAGTATCACTATCGGCCACAGTGGTATCGGCCACCGCATAGTATCACTATCGGCCGCAGCGGTATCGGCCACCGCATAGTATCACTATCGGCCGCAGCGGTATCGGCCACCGCATAGTATATGCACCGCATAGCATAGTATTATGCAAGCCAAGTGGCTTTCGTTGACTAAGAATCTGGCCAAAGGTAGATATCGGCAAGGAATCGGCGGAAACCCGTTTGGTATCGGCAAAATATCAGCCCATACCAAGAAAGTATCGGCGTCGATACTACGGTACCAAAAATAGCACCTCCAAAGGCTTCAATAGCCTAATATCATTGTTCCATACACAAGTGAAGAGGTTGTTACAAAACTTTCAAGTGCATAGCCAAACAACAGCCAGGCTTTTACGTGACACGTTTTGTCTCCGACATGTGATGTGAGAAGGACTGTCATGTGATGTGAGAAGGGATGGCATGTGATGTGAGATGGAATGTCATGTGATGTGAGAGGGACTGCCACACATACATGTGATGTGAGATGGAATGTCATGTGATGTGAGGACTGGCATGTGATGTGAGAGGGAATGTCATGTGATGTGAGAGGGAATGTCATGCGATGTGAGAGGAACTGGCATGTGCTGTGAGAGGGACTGCCACACATATATGTGATGTGATAGGAACTGTCATGTGTTGTGAGAGGGACTGACACACAAGATGTGATGTGAGAGGGATTGTCATGTGATGTGAGAGGGATTGACACACAGATATGTGATGTGAGTTGACTGTCATATGATGTGAGGACTGCCATGTGATGTGAGAGGGACTGTCATGTGATGTGAGAGGGAATATCATGTGATGTGAGAGGGACTACCATGTGATGTGAGAGGGACTGTCACACTGACATGTGATGTGAGAGGGAATGTCATGTGATGTGAGGACTGTCATGTGAGAGGAACTGACATGTGATGTGAGAGGGACTGTCATGTGATGTGAGAGGGAATGTCATGTGATGTGAGTGGGAATATCATGTGATGTGAGAGGGACTGCCATGTGATGTGAGAGGGACTGGCATGTGATGTGAGGGACTGACATGTGATGTGAGATGGACTGTCATGTGATGTGAGAGGGACTGTCATGTGATGTGAGAGGGAATATCATGTGATGTGAGAGGGACTAACACACATACATGTGATGTGAGCTGGACTGTCATATGATGTGAGGACTGTCATGTGATGTGAGAGGGAATGGCATATGATGTGAGGAACTGGCATGTGATGTGAGAGGTAATGTCATGTGATGTGAGAGGGACTGTCATGTGATGTGAGTTGGACTGTCATATGATGTGAGAGGGAATGTCATGTGATGTGAGAGGGAATGACATGTGATGTGAGAGGGACTGTCATATGATGTGAGGACTGGCATGTGATGTGAGATGGAATGTCATATGATGTGAGAGGGACTGTCATGCGATGTGAGATGGGCTGGCATGTGATGTGAGAGGGACTGTCATGTGATGTGAGAGGGACTGTCATGTGATGTGAGATGGACTGTCATGTGATGTGAGAGGGACTGTCATGTGATGTGAGAGGGAATATCATGTGATGTGAGAGGGACTACCATGCGATGTGAGAGGGACTGCCACACTAACATGTGATGTGAGAGGGACTGTCATGTGATGTGAGAGGGATTATCATGTGATGTGAGAGGAACTGTCATGTGATGTGAGATGGACTGGCATGTGATATGAGATGGACTGGCATGTGATGTGAGGGACTGTCATGTGATGTGATACGGAATATCATGTGATGTGAGAGGGACTACCATGTGATGTGAGAGGGACTGTCACACATACATGTGATGTGAGAGAGAATGTCATGTGATGTGAGATGGACTACCACACATACATGTGATGTGAGAGGAACTGACATGTGATGTGAGAGGGACTGTCATATGATGTGAGAGGGACTGTCATGTGATGTGAGAGGGACTGCCACACATATATGTGATGTGCCAGGGACTGTCAGTTATCAGAGGAGGACAAAGAAGGGCTAGTCAAATGGTAAATCGTCTTAAGAATAGGTCATGTGGAAATAAAATGTATAACAAAATGATTTCCAGATTCACATTCACAAATTTACACATTCACACCAGAGAACCTATAGAAGGATAGTCGGAAACGATTTCATAGAAGTCCTCAAATATTTAGGTAAATAACCAGTATTTGAGACGTCTGAAGGAAAATGCAGGAGAATCGACAGAAGAATCGATCTTGAAGTCACCAGCAATGACTCCTGATGAGACAAAGCAGGGCAAGGCTACGCCAATCGTTTTTCAGTAGCAGGGTTATCAGACATTGGCATAATCATCAGGCAGGGTTATCAGACATTGGCATAATCATCAGGCAGGGTTATCAGACATTGGCATAATCATCAGGCAGGGTTATCAGACATTGGCATAATCATCAGGCAGGGTTATCAGACATTGGCATAATCATCAGTAGCAGGGTTATCAGACATTGGCATAATCATCAGGCAGGGTTATCAGACATTGGCATAATCATCAGGCAGGGTTATCAGACATTGGCATAATCATCAGGCAGGGTTATCAGACATTGGCATAATCATCAGGCAATGCAATCGACGCAGCGACGACAGCATCCTTGAAAATAGTCTAAAGAGGAATTCAATACTAAATAATAAATGTAAAAACGGGGGACGGGGACACATCCCCCCCCCCCCGTTTGAAAATCGGCAAGGGACGTCGCTCTCAAAAACTTTGGATCACACTCGAGCGTATTTCTCATTTCATAGCAAACAATATATGAACACAAACATGTTCACTTCACAAGGTGACACCATTATTTCCCTTGTGTATGGTGGTGATGTGTAAAGCCAACGCCAGATACCGACAATCCATGGATTAAGCAACGGAAACGGCAAACGTCACAGAGAAGCGCCAGCGGGCTTCTCGCTAGCTTGACATAGCCTCCAGCGGACTCCTCGCTAGCTTGACATAGCCTCCAGCGGGCTTCTCGCTAGCTTGACATAGCCTCCAGCGGGCTCCTCGCTAGCTTGACAGCCTCCAGCGGGCTCCTCGCTAGCTTGACATAGCCTCCAGCGGGCTCCTCACTAGCTTAACATAACATGTGACATGCCACGTTCAGTCTCGACCGCAAAGGCATCGTAGGAAACCTTGACCAGCGAGGCAAGGCAGCGTCTACAGCACATACTGATAGCACGCTGTCATAATTGCAGCCGTCTAAGACAGAAACCTTGAACAGAAACCTTGACCAGCGAGGCAAGGCAGCGTCTACAGCACATACTGATAGCACGCTGCCATAATTGCAGCCGGCTAAGACAGAAACCTTGAACAGAAACCTTGACCAGCGAGGCAAGGCAGCGTCTACAGCACATACTGATAGCACGCTGTCATAATTGCAGCCGTCTAAGACAGAAACCTTTAACAGAAACCTTGACCAGCGAGGCAAGGCAGCGTCTACAGCACATACTGATAGCACGCTGTCATAATTGCAGCCGTCTAAGACAGAAACCTTTAACAGAAACCTTGACCAGCGAGGCAAGGCAGCGTCTACAGCACATACTGATAGCACGCTGTCATAATTGCAGCCGTCTAAGACAGAAACCTTGAACAGAAACCTTGACCAGCGAGGCAAGGCAGCGTCTACAGCACATACTGATAGCACGCTGTCATAATTGCAGCCGTCTAAGACAGAAACCTTGAACAGAAACCTTGACCAGCGAGGAAAGGCAGCGTCTACAGCACATACTGATAGCACGCCGTCATAATTGCAGCCGTCTAAGGAGATTGGAGATTGCTTAGCTATGCAGCAAAACACTCGACAGAGTACAGCCATTATCTTTGAGCAGTGGCGTACCCAGAATTCACTCCAGGGGGGGGGGGGGGGATCAGGGGGACATAAGGTACCCCCACGAAAAAGAAACTCACTCAAAAAGGGCCCCACGGCACATCCACAAAACAAAACTCCTCCAGCGGGCTCCGTATTTGGCCAGGCTGGCCAAATACGGTGAGTGTTTGTGGGAGTATCGTGGGGACAAGCCCTATCTCGTGTACTGATGCACTAGCCAAAGGGGCCAGGTCCAGACGATGCTCCAAAGGCCTTGGTTGTTCATACTCATACTCATACTGTTTATTGAGGCATTCCGCAATATACTTGCGGCTATTACTACCTCTCGTCACTGTTAAATATAAAACTAGAGGAATGTGGTCGGAACATACAACGCACACGCACACAAACACACATCCGCACAACGTCACACAGCAAAAAGTCACACAATTACAAGCACACATTGGTCAAAACTAAAGATAAACTTTCATCGAGACATTAGGATTAAACCTGTGCCGACCGGCCATCGCTGAGGTGCCGCCTCAGACGGCGACTGAACAGGTGCGGAGGGAGCCGCGACAGATCGGGTGGCAGGGCGTTGTACGACGCCGGTCCCCTGCACCCAAATCGCCTCCTCCCCATTTCGGTTGTTAATCTACGAAGCCCCAGATCGGCCTTCCAAGGGCCCCGGTCGACCCTCGAGGGGGCTCAGCCAACCCTCCAGGATCCCCGGCCAACCCTCCAAATTGGAAGGTCGGCTGTGACCGTGAGCATTATTGTGCTACATAACAAACTGCAACCATATTGAAGGAACTGTGATGTTTTGTCTGTTTGTTTGTTTTTGCTGGCAATGGTTACCTAGTAACGACCACACATGGCCTTACCATCCTCCTCCCCCTTTTCTTCTAGATCTTTTCACACTGGTACATGGAGCACTTTTGCTATGATAGGTACCTAGCCCCAAGCCTCCGAGGTAGGGAGTTGTTTGTTTGTTTGGTTCATTTAAAGGGAAATAATGACCTTTTTCCACAAAAATGGAGTTAGCACTTGAAATCGCCAGACGAGACCAAAATATATTGTAAATTCATCACATTTTGCATGAAAACTTTCCTACCGAAAGATATTTCAAGTTAAAGTTGATAAGCGTTCCACACTTTTAACGACCGGTACTTGCAAGTACTTTTGGTCCTCATCAAACTGCGGGCTTTTCCCGTATTGTTTTTTTACGCAATGGAGTGGAAAATATATTGCGCGTTCTGCTTGTTGTGATTATATACCCGGCGATCTTCTAAAACTAACAGCGATTGGAAAAAGTGGCAATAAAATCGGAAGCTCATCGATGCACATCAACGGCGGCATAGTTAGTGGTTGCGACCCTCAATTTTTGAAAATAAATTCATTTGTTTTCAACATCAGGAGTATTGTATAATTTGTCTGTGGCTGTATATAACACTATGCTTTATATTATCATGAAAAATAATAATTTTTCCCCAAAAAACTAACAAACAATAACACAAAACTGGCAATGAAATCGGAAGCTCATCGATGCACATCGACGGTGACCTATTTAGCGTCGGCGATTTGTTTGCAAAGCATTGTCATGCTTCTCGGCGCACTTAACCATTGTGGCGAGTTGTTGCTAGTAGCGCTTTCGTTCTCCATGGCAACCAGGCGTGAGCCAATGAAAAGCCAGAACGTATTCCCTTTCTGGCTTTTGATTGGCTGACGCCTGGTTGCCATGGAGAACGAAAGCGCTACTAGCGTGTGTCCGAGCAGCGCTCAGTTTGATCGGAAATGTCACAGAGCCTCCAAAAATGCCAGCCTCCAAAAATGCCGCAATCGATGTGAACAATGGTAGGGAAGGGCGAATTTGTCAATGACCTTCATGAAGTACACAAGGTACTTGTTTTGTATTTTTCCCAAACTTACAACTTCGAATTTGGGAATAATTTTATTTAATTCTTAAATTTAAATAAAATAATTTTAAAACCATAGCGGTAGCCTAAGAAATTGTTGCTAACAAAATCAAAAGGTCATTATTTCCCTTTAACGACGCATCAATCAAGCTTGATTATTAGCGTCGACCGGGGTAGGAAGTAAATACTTATTTCCGAAACATTATTCGAATAGTAGGAATTAATTTTTCGAAACCTTTGGGTCACGTGGACGAACCATGCAGCCACGGCTGCACCAACCAGACGCCGTCTAAAACTCAACAAGTTAAACCGCTTTAGTCCTATACAAGGCCATATAAGGCCATATAACAACGTCCCAGTTCAACAGCGCCCAAGACAAAACACAACGTGCTGTGTGGTGCTGCTGCGCCGCCGCCGCGCTGCATTTGACAGAAGTGTCGCTACCAAATCTGGTGGTCATATTTCGCACAAAAAATACTTCGGGTGCACAAAAATCCAGAGACCCCGGCCGACCCTCCCGGCAGGAGCGGATACAAGGGGGCGAGATCGGGACTATAACCCCCCCCCCCCCCCCCTCGGCAAACCTGAGGGCAAGCACAATATGTGTAAAAGTTGAATTGAAAATGGTACCCCACTCAAAATATAGTGGGCCAAATCCGGGGAGTTTAACATTTTGGGGTTAGGTAGGGGGCCTCTCGACTGCCATTCGGGGGCCCTGTACCTATTTATTTTCAGTTAATGGCGCAACTGATGGGCAAGGTGCCCCTCCCTTGCACCGGGCCCCTGTGTTCAATACCACTACCCGGGGGCCCCCTGACCGACAGAGGGGTTTCTCATTGTCTCAGGGGTCCCCGAGTGGCGCAAGAGGCCCCCTTGTATCCGCCCCCGGGGGGCCCCCAGGTGAGGATAATTTTAGGGGAAAAATACCTAATAAAAAACAATGAAAATAGGGCCCCCTCAAAACAAAGTGGT
This sequence comes from Chirona hameri, assembly GCA_036785665.1. Taxonomy (NCBI): domain Eukaryota; kingdom Metazoa; phylum Arthropoda; class Thecostraca; order Balanomorpha; family Balanidae; genus Chirona; species Chirona hameri. The sequence goes on from JAXIVJ010001554.1 coordinate 102,714, forward strand.
CTAAATCCGGTGAGTTAAAATGTTTGGGGGTAGATAGGTTGGGACCTCGATTTGTAATAGGCCCTTTTCAGGGGTCAGGACACATTATATGGGTCCAGTTCATGGGTCCAGTGTGCGCTCCAGGGGCCCTGGTCGTTCATTCATGAATCCCCAGATGGGCCACCCAAGGGTCCAGGCCGATCCTCGAGGAGCCCAGCCGACCTTCCAGGATCCCCGGCCGACCCTCCACTGGATTATTTATTGCCCCTGTTATCACATGGTGCTTGGAATATGGGCACATAGGGCCAAAGGGGAACGTACGAAGTACGAACCTTCACGGGGGGGGGGGGGCAATGGACGAGTTGTCATATTTTCGCCAATAGCAAAATGAGATTCTACGTATTCGATTTCACATCGAAAATATAAATAATAATGAATTTAAACCACTTCATATTTATTTACATTTTATTTAACAGACAACCACAAACAGAGGCCATGATGGCTGTGACGTCACGAATCGTACCGCTCCGGGTGCCATCTATACAACGCTAGTGACGCCGCCCGTACAACCTGGCTCAGTTGACCTGACCTGCTGACCGAGGGCGCCTCAGGCCGACCAAGGGCCCCTCAGACCGACAGTGTCCCCTTAGTCCGAACGGGTCCCCATAGGCCGACCGAGGGCCCTTCAGGCCGACCAACCTAGGGGCCCTCAGGACGACCTAGAGCCCTCTTAAGCCCCTTAGGCCGGCCGATGACCCCCTTAGGCCGGCAGGGGCCCCTCAGGTCGACCGGGGGCCCTCTTAAGCCTAGCAAGGGTTCCGTCATGCCGACTGAGGGCCCCTCAGACCAACCAAGGACCCCCTTAGGCCAGCTGGGGCCCCTTAGGCCAGCTGGGCCCCTTAGGCCAGCCGGGCCCCCTTAGGCCGACCGGACCCCCACAGTCCGATTGAGGGTTCATCAAGCCAACCAAGGGCCCCTCAGGCCGAGCAAGGGCCCTTCATGCCGACAAACCTAGGGCCCCTCAGGCCGACCGAAGTACCCGCAGACCGACAAACCTAGGGCTCCTCAGGACGACCTATGGTCTTATTAGGCCGGCTGATGGCCCCTTAGGCTGGCTGGGCCTCTCAGGTCGACCGGAGACCCTCTTAAGCCCAACAAGGGCTCCGTCAGGCCAACCAAGGCACCCCCGCCCCTTAGGCCCACGGGGGGCTCTTCAGGTCGACTGGGGGCCCTGTTAGGATTAGCAAGCCCCCCCCCCCCCCCAGGACAACCAAGGGCCTCCCTTAGGCCGACCGGGGGTTCCAGAGGCCGACCTAGGCCACATCAGGACTACCTAGGACCCCTTTAGGCCAACCGGGGCCCCTTAGACCGACCAGGCTCCCACAGGCCGACAGAGGGCCCCTTAGGCCCACCGAGGGCCCCTCAGGCCGACTGAGGGGCCCCTCAGGCCGACAAACTTAGGGCTCCTCAGGATGACCTAGGGTCTTCTTAGGCCGGCTGGGGCCTCTCAGGTCGGCCGGGGGCACTCTTAAGCCTAACAAGGGCTCCCTCATGCCGACTGAGGGCCCCTCAGCTCAACCAAGGACATCCCTTATGCTGACCGAGGGCCCCTTGGGCCGCCCCGCCCCGCCCGCCCTCCCCCCCCCCGGCCGACCGAGGGGCCCCTCAGGAGCCCGACCAACCGAGTGCCCCATCAGAACGACCGAGGGCCTCTCCGGTCGACCGAGGGGATCGGTCCCCTCAGGACGACCTAGGGTCTTCTTAGGCCGGCTGGGGCCTCTCAGGTCGACCGGGGGCACTCTTAAGCCTAACAAGGGCTCCATCAGGCCCACTGAGGGCCCCTCAGCCCAACCAAGGGCCTCCCTTATGCCGACCGGGGCCACTTTGGGCCGACCGGGTCCCACAGGCCAACCGAGTGCACATCAGGCCGACCAACCCAGAGCCCCCTCAAGACGTCCTAGGGCCTCTTACGCCAGCGGAGAGCCCCTTAGACCGTCCGGAGGCCTTAGGAAGACTAGGGACCCTCTTAGTAGCAAGGGAGTAGCAGGGGAAGAGAGTAGAGAGTCTTAGTAGCAGGGGAAGAGAGTAGGCCGACCAAGGGTCCCTCAGACCCACTAACCTAGGGTCTCCTCAGGACGACGTAGGGCCCTCTCGGGCCGGCCGAGAGACCCTTAGGCCGACAGGAGCCCCTCAGGCCGACCGGGGACCCTCTTAAGCCTAGCAAGGGCCCTATAAAGCCTATAAAGGGCCCCCTCAGGCCGACCGGGGCCCTCTTAAGCCTCACAAGGGCCCCTTTAGGCCGACCAAAGGCTCTCCGGGCCGACCGAGGGCTCTCGGGCCTACTGAGGGCCCCTCAGTCCGAACAAGGACTTTCTGGCCTGGTAAGCCTTAAGTCGCTCGGCCGCTTCCATTGGGCTGAGGGACCGAGGCCCTCTCGCCCATGGGTCTTGAGGCCCAATGAGGGGGGGGGGGACACGTGCCCCCTGTCCCCCCCCCCTGGCTGCGCCCCTGATGGGATCCAATCGACCGATTGCACAGCACAGCATGCATCAGGCGTTATCTTTGAGAGACATCTATTGGTTGGGATAGGAACTACTGAGCTCTGCGGCACAGCATGCATCAGGCGTTGTCTGTGAGCCAATGGCTAGAATAGAAGCTGCTAAGCCGCACAGCATATGACAGGGTTTCGGACTTTGGACCGGTTTCGCGGCCAACACCAGCCCGAAATCAGCGTTTTTGTTTCACTGCAAAAAAAAACCCTATCCGGATCAGTTTTTCATGAGGAATTCGAATCTGGAATAGAAAATAGCATGGCAAAATAGCATTTTGCTGTCATCCCGTGAAGGTATCTCCCTGATCACTTCGCGTCTGCAAAAGAGTTAGTCACGGGCTGGGCCGGCCCTATGGGCCATGGACCGGGCCTGGGCTGGGCCTGGGCTGGGCCTCAACTTTAAGGAAATCATCTGACACTGGACGGGCCTGGGCTGAGAATGTTGAAGCTCAGGTCAGAGCTGAAAAAAAAGATTTCAACCAGCAGTTCACCTCCACAGCAACACACTGTTGCTGTGGCTGTGGCTTTTTGTTTGTTTTTGGTTAGCATAGTTGGTTCATTGTTTCACATTTATAGTATACAAGTAAATATGCTAGGATAGTGATTGCAAATTTTGTGAAAATATTTATATGCTTAATCTGAACGGGCCGGACTGGGCCTGGGCCTCAATATTATACATTTGACCGGGCCTGGTCCGGGCCTGGGCTTGGTGTTCATGGGCCTGGGCCGGGATGGGCTGGGGGTTGGTGGGCCCGTGACGAACACTGGTATGCAGGTGCGGTTGCCGTGTAAAAAAACACCGTGTTTACAAAACGCGTTAAATCGGCAGGAAAACCAATCGGATCTGTAGACAGGATGCTAAGGTACAATAGCTATTGGTTTTCGAATCGAAGTGGGACTTTAAAAACTTCTTTTTTTTTACAAGAGGGTGATTTTGTTTTACAAGTTGAGGTCAACACACGAGCACGAAAACATTGATTCCACCTTCAATATAGCTTGCAGAAGATTGATAATGACACCATTTTGTTCCTAAGACTTTGCCCAATCGATCCATCTCCAATTTGTACTATTTAGAACCCGGATAAGTGTTGTAGAAGAATGGTTTTATGGGAAATTGTTACCAAATTGGCCTATTTTAATATAGTTTTTACTCTGGCCGGTTCGGCTAAGATCCAACGCAGCGTCTAAATAAAATGTGAGGAACTAATTGAACTCGATATGCTTTGAAAGCAAATTAAATTAACAAGAGAATTAGCATAGCGAGAACTCCGCCAAGCATATGGTTGTGGTGCTACGGCTCTTCGAAGTTGGGCGACCAAATATTTTGTACCCTGAAAAACACGTTTTTGCCATTTGTTCGTCTTTTACGCTAAACTATTCATAGTCAACGTAAATATATTTAACTTTTGAGGATGGTAAATGAAAGTCCACTTAATTTCCAACATTTGACCCCAAGTTTGTCAAGATTGGTTTAAAACTGACGCGTGTACATTTGTTTACACCCGTGTCTGCAAAACCGGTCCAGAGTCCGAAACCCTGTCATATGCATCAGACGTTATCTTTGAGAGACATCTATTGGTTGGGATAAGAACTACTATTTATGCGGTACAGCATGCATCATGCGTTATATTTGAGACATCTATTGGTTGGGATAGGAACTACTGAGCTATGCGGTACAGCATGCATCATGCGTTATATTTGAGAGACATCTATTGGCTGGGATAGGAACTAATGAGCTATGCGGTACAGCATGCATCAGGCTTTATATTTGAGACATATATTGGTTGGGATAGGAACTACTGAGCTGTGCGGCACAGCATGCATCAGGCGTTGTTTTTTTAGACATCTATTGGTTGGGATAGGAACTACTGAGATGTGCGGCACAGCATGCATCAGGCGTTATATTTGAGACACATCTATTGGCTGGGATAGGAACTACTGAGCTATGCGGCACAGCATGCATCAGGCGTTATCTTTGAGAGACATCTATTGGCTGGGATAGGAACTATTGAGCTATGCGGCACAGCACGCATCACACGCAATCTTCTAGGGCAGTTGCGTAGCCACGGTTCAACATTTACTTGGGAAACTCGGCAGCCCAGCTTGCCGAGCTCCAGGGTGCGAGATTCGGTCAATGAATAGTATCGCTACATCCTAACAATGCCTTGCCGTACCCCCGTTATTTTATATACGGCTAACTAACGTCTTGCCTTTTTATCAATTTAGTCCGAATGTTTTGATGGGATGGATTTCCGAGATCAGGACCCACCACGCTAAGCTTAGCTTGTTGTGCGGGTCCTACCCCACCGGCCCACCATCTGATCCCGCAATTCCAGTCATCGGCAGAATTTAGAGGCGAAAGTGTACGTCCCCTATCGACTGGGGACGGTCCGTCCGGCTCGCTGGCTTCATCTGACCTTGAACGCGGCCGCTGCCACCGGCCACAGGTCATCCCCGCCAGGAGCAAATAGCGGGCGCCGAAGCGGCTCGAACCCACATTGCTAGGGTGAGTCAGATTGAAGCCCAGAGCTCCCCCGACTGAGCTACACGGGCCTTTGGTTCAGTCGTCGAAAAAAATGAGTGAATAATTAAATCGTTTTTGTATTCAGATTGAGGCAAAACGTTCGGGACCGAAAAGGACCAGCTTTTATGGGATGATACTAGATAGTCCTTTTCTATGGAATGCCTGAGGAGGCAGGACCGCCCTGTTCGCGATGGACGCCAGCGGCGGGGAGGCGGAGTCGCAATCCTATATCGAGATACATTGCGAGTTGAGCGGCTAACGGTTCCATCTGGCGGCTCGCTCCTCAAGACACTCTGGGTGACCGTGTGATGTGACGTCACATTCGCTCTCAGACCATCTACCGGCCTCCCAGTGGCGCCATCTCACCTGTACTGGACGACTTTCAGGAGCAGCTGCTTTGCGTGCTGGGGACCGGGAAAGCGCTGTATGTTTTGGGCGACACGAATTTTGATCTGCTGAAGGCCGCGGCACCTGATCTCCAACGGTATAGGCAGACGCTGGATGACTTGAGCCTAAAACAGATAGTGGTGGACCGAACTCGGCAGAGTCTGGAGCTCTACTGGACCACATCATCGTCCGCTCTACCGACAACACCACATCGGCCTGCGTCGTGCCGTGCGACTGGAGTGACCATGACCTGGTCATCGTCGAGACGTCGGTGAGGCGCGAGCGCCGGCGCCCGGTGGAGGTCACCATCCGATCCGCTAGGAACCTGGTGCCGGACGCGCTGCGACTGGAGCTTCTACTGGCGGACTGGACCGCGGTGCGCCAGTCAGCCGAGGTGGAGGACAAGTGGGCCGCGTGGCGAGCAGCCTAGTCGCCCACCCTGGACAAACACATGCCGCTGACTAAGGTGCAGCTCAGACGCCGGCCATCTCCGTGGCTTACTGACAACGATGAACTGCGTTGTATGATGAGAGAGCGTGACCTGGCACGTGCTGATCGTGACGCTGACCCGTGTGCAGAGACTCGCCAGGCGTATGTAGCCAAGCGGAACGCGATAAAAAGTGCACAGTGTCGAGCTAGGTCATCCTTCTTTTTATCTTCGTATACTTATTCACGTAAGATGACATGGACAGATCTGCAGCGATTTTTGATACGGCCTAAAGGTAGAACAGGTGCTAGCGAGTCGCATGTGTGCACAGTGGAGTGAGCCGATCGTCTAAATCGCCACTTCGCCACGGTGGGTTCTCGTGTTGTCGCCGAGCTCGAGGCGGAGAGCACTGCCGATCTGCCGCTGTCCTCCTGTCGTCGTGAGTGGGGCTTTCAGGGTGCACCCTACCCGAGCTTCACGCAGCCGTGAAACACATGTCGTCATCATACGCGTGTGGTGATGATGGGATCACAGTGAGCATGTTGCGACTGACGTTCCCAGTGATTGTACCACACTTGCTAAATGTGATCAATGCCTCTATCGTGACTGGTGTGCTCCCGAGGGAGTGGAAAGTCGCAACTGTGGTCGCAATTTTCAAGTCAGGGTGTTCAAGCGATCCCAACAACTACCGACCTGTGTCCATCATTCCTACAGTGGCGAAACTTACTGAAAGGGTCGTTTGTACTCAGCTGGTGCACTACTACTACTAGCATATTCAAAACTATAAACAAAACAAAAATCGCCTCTACGAACTAATTATGTCACGGATCCATCTATGTATCGTAAAGCCTAATGAACAGAGTACGGTTCGGCCCCGTCCGCGTCAGACGGCACGGCGGTCGCTCACCTCTGTTGATCTTGTCGGTCCTCTCGTCGCCGGTGAGCTCGCGCTGCTGCCGCTCCCGGTACCAGAGATAGCCGATGCCCAGCAGCGCGTTCCAGCCGAGGAAGAAGTAGGCCACGGACAGCCGACGCTCCCAGCGAAACGCCACCTGGCACACACGCGCGTCCAGCACACATGCTGTCAGACTCGGCACAGGTGGACCTGGCACACACGCGCGTCCAGCACACATGCTGTCAGACTCGGCATGGGTGGCGCAGTGGCCCGGCGGCGACGGCATGCTCGACTCCTATGTGGAGAGTCTGGGTGCAGTCATGGTCTCTGGGTGCTGAGTGCCATATTTGTGAATCTCTGTATACAATTAAAAGAATCCCTACAAAAGCATAGCCAAGACTGTTTTGCACAACATAAATCCTCCACCCAGCCACTGACTCTGGCACAGTATTATAGGAATTTATTCCCAATTAAACATCGGTACTGCCTCAGCACGAAAATGAACTCAAAACACATACATCATA